>PVKV010010362.1:9084-76190 GCA_004027835.1 Alouatta palliata | reverse complement strand
TTTATATATATATATATTTTATTTCATTTTAGGTTTGGGGGTACATGTGAAGAACATGCAAGATTGTTGCATAGGTACACACATGGCAGTGTGATTTGCTGCCTTCCTCCCCATCACCTGTATCTGGTATTTCTCCCCATGCTATCCCTCCCCAACTCCCCACCCCCCGCTGTCCCTCCCCTATTTCCCCCTGACAGACCCCATACAGTAGAGATAGGGTTTTACCATGTTGGCCAGGCTGGTCTCAAACTCCTGACCTTGTGATCCAGCCACCTCAGCCTCCCAAAGTGCTGGGATTATAGGCATGAGCCACTGCACCTGGCCTAAGGATGACTTTTACATACTGTATTATTATATGTAATTTCTGTAGTTACTATATTTTGTTTTGGGGACCAGGAAAAGAAGTGATAAACCTTTTTGGTTTATTTCCCATGTCTTTTTTCTGCACATTAAAAACAGAAACAAAAAATGGGCCAGGCACGGTGGCTCATGCCTGTAATCCCAGTTCTTACAGAGGCAGAGATGGGAGGATAGCTTGACGCCAGGAGTTCGAGACCCCCCTGGGCAATAGAGTGAGACCCCATTCCCCATAGAAAGGGAAAAAATGATAAAAAAAAAAAAAAAAAAAAAAAAGCGTAGGCCAGGCACAGTGGTTCATGCCTATAATCTCAGCACTTTGGGAGGCTGAGGTGGGTGGATCACAAGGTCGGGAGTTTGAGACCAGCCTGGCCAATATGGTGAAACCCTGTCTCTACTAAAATACAAAAACAATTAGCCTTTCGTGGTGGAACATGCCTGTAGTCTCAGCTACTCAGGAGGCTGAGGCGGGAGAATTGCTTGATCCCAGGACGCAGAGGTTGCAGTTAGTCAAGATTGCACCACTGCACTCCAGCTTGGGTAACAGAGTGAGACTCCAGCTCAAAAAAACAAAAAAGTGTAAAAAGGAAAACCAGCCAGGTGCTAGTAATGTGTATGATTTTGCATGTAGATTTTTCAATGACTACATTATTAGGTTGGTTGGTGCAAAAGCAATTGCGGTTTTGCTGTTAAAAAGTGAAAACTACAGTTATTTTTGCACCAACCTCATATTGAAGCATCTTCTGTGTCCTTAAAAACCAGTCATGAAGGATAAATACAAGGTGGTATGTCCAGGAAAAGGAATATTGCTCAGCCGTGAAAAGGAGTGAGGCTCTGACATAGGCTACAACCTGGATGAACCCTGAGGATCCCACGGCCAGGGAGAGACACCAGATATAAAAGGCCACACAGTGCATGATCCCATTTATGTGAACTGCAAAGGTCAGGCTAGTCCACAGAGACAGGAAAGGGATTAATGGTGGCCTGTGATCAGGGAGGGGTGGGGAGTCACTGCTGATGGGGATGGGACTTCTTTGTGGTGCTGACTGTTCTGGAATTACATAGAGGGGATGGTTGCACAACTCCTAAGTTTTTCATGTTATTTCATTTTATTCTGAGGTGGAGTCTCGCTCTGTCACCCAGACGAGTACAGTGGTGTGATCTTGGCTCACTGCAACCTCTGCCTCCCAGGTTCAAGTGATTCTCCTGCCTCAACCTCCTGAGTAGCTGGGATTACAGGCACATGACAACATGCCCAGCTAATTTTTATATTTTTGTAGAGACGGGATTTCATCATGTTGGCCAGGCTGGTCTTGAATTCCTGACCTCAGGTGATCCGCCTGCCTCAGCCTCCCAAAGTGCTGGGATTACAAGCATGAGCCACTGTGTCTGATCTAAATTTTACATTTCATTTATTTAGAGACAGAGTCTCACTCTGTTGGCCAGGCTGGAGTGCAGTGGTGTGATCTCAGCTTACTGCAACTTCACCTCCCAGTTTCAGGCAATTCTCCAGCCTCAGCCTCCTGAGTAGCTGAGATTACAGGTGTGCACAACCACACCTGGCTAATTTTTGTATTTTTAGTAGAGATGGGGTTTCACCATGTTGGCCAAGCTGGTCTCGAACTCCTGATCTTGTGATCTGCCTGCCTCAACCTCCCAGTGCTGGGACTTCAGGCGTGAGCCACTGCACATGGCCTAAATATCACATTCTAAAGGGCAACTTTTATGATCTGTGAATTACTTCTCACCTTTAAAAATCATAAATATTGTGAAGGCTACAAATACATAAGTGTGTGACTGTGTCATAACAAGGAATTAACCACTGTGGTTAGATATTACCTGCATTTCAGATTACTTGTGTAGATTCTCTGAAATGATTGTATCCTTGGGAAATATTGCCAAAGCATTTTCTTTTTTCTTTTGTTCTTTTCTTCTTATTCTTCTTCTTTTTTTTTTTTTTTTTTTTTTTTTTTTTTTTTTTTTTTTTTTTTTTTTTTTTTTTTTTTTTTTTTTTTTTTTTTTTTTTTTTTTTTTTTTTTTTTTTTTTTTTGAGATGAAGTCCCACTCTGTTGCCCAGGCTGGAATGCAGTGGCACAATCTTGGCTTACTGCAACCTCTGCCTCCCGGGTTCAAGCAATTCTCCTGTCTCAGCCTCCGAAGCAGCTGAGATTACAGGTGTGTACCACCATGCCTGGCAAATTTTTGTGTTTTTAATAGAGATGGGGTTTCACCATGCTGTCCAGGCTGGTTTCAAACTCCTGACCTTGTGATCCATCTGCCTCAGCCTCCCAAAGTGCTGGGATTACAGGCATAAGCCACCTTGCCTGGCCTTTCTTTTTTTTTTTTTTTTTAATAGAGACAGGGTCTTGCTCTCTTGGCCACACTGAAGTGCAGTGGTGCGATCACAGCTGACTGCAGCCTGCAACACCTGGGCTCAAGCAATCATCTTACCTCAGTCTTGCCAGTAGCTGGGACTACAAGTGCTCACTAATATGTGTGGCTAATTTTAAAATTTTTATAGAGACATCTCGCTCTGTTCCTAGGCTGATCTTAAACCCCTGGGTACATGAAATCTTCTTGTCTTGGCCTTCCAACCTGCTGGGATAGCTGGCATGTGCCACCACGCCCAACTGAGAAAGCGCTTTCTAGGAAGGTTGTACCACTTAGAGGTCCTCCGGCAGTGTGCGACAGCTTGTATCCTCTGTGTTTCAGCCAGCATAGAGCCCAAAAACTTTCCTTAATCTTTTTTTTGTTTTGTTTTGTTTTGTTTTTGAGATGGAGTTTCACTCTTGTTGCCCAGGCTGGAGTGCAATGGTGTAATCTCAGATCACTGCAACCTCCACCTCCTGGGTTCAAGCAATTCTCCTGCCTCAGCCTCCCAAGTAGCTGGCAGGCCGTGACCACACCCAACTAATTTTTGTATTTTTAATAGAGACGGTGTTTTGCCATGTTGGTCAGGCTGGTCTCGATCTCTTGACCTCGTGATCCACCCGCCTCGGCCTCCCAAAGTGCTGGGATTACAGGCGTGAGCCATCGCACCTGGCCTGATCTGATGGTTTTATAAGGGGAAGCTTTCCGCTTGGTTCTCATTCTTTCCTGTCTGCTACCATGTAAGATGTGCCTTTTGCCTTCCACTGTGATTGTGAGGCCTCCCATCCATGAGGAATAGTGAGTCCATTAAACCTCTTTTTCTTTATAAATTACACAGTCTCGAGTATGTCTTTATCAGCAGCATGAGAACAGACTAGTACATTAGGGTGAGGTTGGAGGCCAATGGTGTTGGACAGAGATATTGGTCCTGAGGCTTATTTCTGAGGCCTTTCAATTTTATTTAATTGAAAGCATTCAACATGTCCAAGTACCATTTTTGAGAGTATGGCTCTCAGAGCTCCAACATTAGCAAGTACTAAATTGTTGCTCCTTGGGAGAATATAAGGGGAGGTTCCTGTGAGTCTCTGGCAGCAACATTTTCATCACATGACCAAGACATATTGTTTTATATGTGTTTCTGTTTAAAGATATTTTATTTAATGTATAAAATTTATTCACCAGCATTGAACTTACAGCCAATGGCATTATAGGTCATATCTGAACACAAGTTCACCTCACACGTGTATTTTCTCCGTAATGCACACCACAGGCTTCCTGTGCTGTGAGAGCACTTTAGCACTATGCTTGGGGGCCATTGTAAACATCAAAATCACCAAAAAAACACACAAAAATATGAAAAACATGGCCCAAAGTGGATGACGCTTGGTTTTAGTATGAGAGCTGAAAGAAGGCAGAGCATACTTTTGTTCAACATCAGCTGGGAACTTGAAAGTTGGGAGAGTGAAATTTTTGGCCAGTCTGTGTATGACAACAAAGGTGCTGTGAGTGTGAATTTTGGGGTTATAAATAAATTTTAGCAGGTGGGTGAATTTGCAAATACAAATACATTTTAGCAAGAAGGTGGCTTTGAAAATAAAAAATCCACGAATAATGGGATTGACATTCTGTGGGAGTTTTAAGGAATGTGAAATGTAAAATCTATTTTCTATCTCTCCAGAACTACTTATGAACAATGAATTCACTTCCAAATATGATTTTGTGTAACGTATATATATATTGGGGGGGTGAGCCTGGAAGTGCTGAGTGGAACCTCATTTGGGTGTTACTGTCACCTGAGATTTCAGCTCTACTTTAGGATTACATCATATGATTTTAAGAACTTAAAAGAATCTAATTAAAATACTTGTATGTTAATGTCCATTTGAAGACATTTTAGGAGTAAGAGTGTCTCTGCATTTAAAATGTCATAATTCTTGGCTTGGATTATTACATTCATCTATTATCATATTTAGAAAAATAGCTATGACAGGCTTCTGCAAGTCAGTCATGTTGGTGCCAATTGCTTGTCAAAGCCAGATCCCCAAATATCACCAGCGTAACATGTTGATGAGACAAAGCTGATTGCTTATTTATTGCAAAGTTCATTGCTTACCTATGCGGCAGAAAAATAATGACCTCTCAAAGACGTCCACACACTCATCTCTGGAATATGTGAATATGTGAACTTACATGAAAAATGGAAATTAAGACTACAGATAGAATTAAAGTTCTTAACTCACTTTGAAATAGAGAGATTATCTTGGATTATACAGATGATCCTAATCACAAATTCCTAAAAGTGGAAGAGGGAGGCAGAAAAGAAAGAACCAAAGAGAAGGCAGTGTGAGAAGGCCTCCCAGCCTGTCATTGCTGACTGTGAAGATGGAGAAGGGGCCAGGAGCTGAGGATAGCAGGCAGCCTCTAGATGCTGGAAAAGTTAAAGAAACAGAAGCCCAGTGCCTGCAAGAAAAAACTGAAACCTGATGATGCCTTGATTTTAGTTCAGTAAGACCCACGTTGAACTTCTGACCAAGAGGACAAGGATAACAAGTCCGGCTTGTTTACAACACTGTTTGTGCTAAATTGTTACAGGAGCAATAGAAAACTAATACACTGTGGCAAAAGAGAGAGTGCAGCCTTTGTAAATTTCTAGCAGCATCTCAGCGGAGAGAAGGGGAGATAAGAATTTATTGAGAATTGCGTGTTTAGTTTAAGATGGGTCCCTGAAGGAGAAGATTTGATTAGAATTGGGTAAGAATTATGATACAACAGTCTGGCCTTAGTGAAAATAGTGAAGTGAGGATTTGTGGGGAAGAATTCAAAGACTCAGGCTGCAAACTCGGTCTATGCCTTCCCCTGAAGAGTTGATAAAGTATTGGGAAGTTCCTACAATGAAAAATCAAACCATTCTTGAGGTAGGACAGTCCTCAAAATGTAATACTAATGGAACAATAGAATAACAAAGTCATATTAATATCAGTGGAAAGGTGTGCCTTTGGTTCTCAGTGTCCAGGCTGAGGTGATTCTCCTGGTTCTTCATTTAACAGCTGATCTTCTGTAGAAAAATGTATAGCTGTCACTTCCCTGCTTCCTCTGTGTATTGTGACTATGACCAAAGGCACAAAAGCAATGTAAGTATGATCTGAATAGAAAAAAAGTATTTGGTAGCTAACTATGAAGAAAATGGAGTATTCTAATGGCTGTTTTCATTGCTATCACTCTGTACATTGCTGAAAGTTGAACATGAGAAGAAAATAATAATTTTCAAATTTTAAGATGGACTTTGCTGACTACTTATGACATGCTAATAAGGTAACAAATTCTTATCGATCATGTTTGAAAAGGACACAAAAAGAACACAGTGCTTTGCCATTTTAGTGATTGTCAGATTTCTTGTGCCAACTGAGAATGTTAATTTTATAGTAAACTTGCCATTAATTTGTATGTAGTTGATCATGATGTCTTCTAAAGCAGTTTCAATCATGGCCTAGTATTAAATATGAATGCAATGCTGCCTTTATAAGGCCAATGAAACTAATGTGTTTTTAAACTAGTTTGTAGCCAGAAATCTTTAAGACCTTATCAGCTAAGTATGAGATAATATAGAATACTCCCTCATAATGTTTAAATCTTTAAATATCAATTTCAACATCAAACAAGATTCATAATCATTTTTTAACAATGATTAACTTGATAGCTAATACAAATCAATGTGAACATTAATATATAAGAAATAGGTAAGATAATAAACATCTGATTATTTGCTCAGCATATATTTTCTTACCAACTTTGCAAACCTCTTTTTTTGCATTATTTTGAAATGTTGCTTTTGCTGGATTCAGTGAAGCAAGTAAAGTTTGACTTTGAAAATAAACTAAACTGTGATTTGTGGAACGGGTTTTTATTTCACTATTGGCAAAGACTTTTGAAGTAAATGACACATAGACTGCAATTAATTAAATTTGAGATAATTTGATAATTAAATTTGAGATAATTAAAATTGAGATACGACTGAGCAAATTTATTAAAATTTATTAGAAAGACTTTTTAAAAATAATCACATTTTTACTCATATTTTAAACAAAAATTAGGGGAAGCCACTGTTTTCGACTGAGATCCTACAGCAGGTCTTAGTAGACTCAACAAAAGTGTAGTCACTTATGCTAAGTGCCACATAATCAAACTCAAAATTTAAGAAAGTAGACAGGTCCCAGAACAGACAAGATATTCCTCAAGACAGGAGATTCCAGTCTACCTGAGTCAGTGCAAAAAGGAATTCCTCCCACTTTAATCCTTATAACAAATTAATCTGGATTAATCTGATGTTAACCAATCAGCATTTTGTCTATTGTTTCATTTAATTGTTCTCCTCTTACAAAACCTACTGTTCTTCCGTTGTCTGTGGAAGCTCTCATCCTGTTTTGTAGAATGAAGGCTACCCTGATTCACGGATCACAAATAGAAGCCAATCACATCTGTAACTAAATTTGTTCTAATTTTTTCTTTTTAAAATTTATTGTCAGGCCGGGCGCGGTGGCTCATGCCTGTAATCGCAGCACTTTGGGAGGCTGAAGCAGGTGATTCACAAAGTCAGGGGTTCAAGACTAGCCTGGCCAACATGGTGAAACCCTGTTTCTACTAAAAATACAAAAGTATGCCAGTCATGGTGGCAGGCACCTGTAATCCCAGCTAGTCAGGAGGCTGGGAAAAGAGAATCTCTTGAATCCAGGAGGCAGAGGTTTCAGTGAGCCAAAGTGGCACCACTACACTCCAACCTGCGTGACAAGAGCGAGACTGCATGTCAAAAAAAGAAAAGTTACCATCATAGGTCGGGTACAGTGGCTCATGTCTATAATCCCAGCACTTTAGAAGGCCAAGGCAGGCAGATTGCTTGATCCCAGGAGTCTGAGATCAGCCTAGGCAACATGGTAAAACACATCCTCTGCAAAAACTACAAAAAATAACCAGATATGTTGGCATGTACTTGTAGTCCCAGCTACTCCAGAGACTGAGGTAGGAAAATCACTTGAGCCCAGGAGGTCAAGGTTGCAGTGAGGCATGCCTGAGTAACAGAGCAAGACTCTGTCTCAATTTTAAAAAAACAGACAAACCAAAAGCAGTTATCACAATTTCTTTTTATTAAGAAAGCTCAACTTAACACTTTCTTAGCTCTTGAGGATGTAAATTGGTTATCTAACATATATTAATGTCCCAACTCTTTTATTATCTTTAAAAATATGTTTGTGTAGAATATAGAGTGAATTAAGTTAAAATCCAGGTAAACATTTTCATTACCTTGAAAAGTTTCCAAAATGCTATGCATTTTTGCTTATAATTATTTACCACTTATTTTTAACACATTATTTCAGCCTATTAGGGATCCAGTGTTATAGCTTAGAGGTTTGGCTCCTAAATCTCATGTTGAAATTGGAACTCCAGTGTTAGAGGTGGGGCCTAATGGGATGTGTTAGGGTCATAGGAGTAGATATGTCATGAAAAGATTGTTGCCCTCCCAGCGGAGAGGGAATGAACAAGCCCTCTCTGTTAGCTCCAAGAAAGCTAGTTGTTATAAAGAGCCTGGCACCTCCTCCCCTCTCTCTTGCCTCTTTTCTCACTGTGTGATCTCACTACACACTGGCTTCCCTTCACCTGCCATGTGTAGACGCAGCCTGAGAAATTCACCAGAAGCTGAGCAGCTGCTGGTGCCATTCTTCCTGTGTGGGCTGCAGAATCATGAGCCAAATAAACCTCTTTTCTTTATACATTTTTTAATCTCAGGAATTTTTTTATAGCAACACAACTTAACTTTTTTATAGTTAAGATATTCAGTGCAATCGTTCATGCCAAAAAGTACTTTGCCATCCCATGTCATGTCATAGACTTCAGGATAAAGGACATTTAGAAGGCATAAAGATATTTACAAAGCACAATAGTCCCTGTTTTTATGAAAACACATCATTGTTCTGAGTATTTTCTCTGGTTCTGTGACTCACTGCCCCAGTGAACCACTGACCTTCAGATTTATTCTATTTTGCCAGCACAGCCAGTTTTGTCAACTCATAAAACTCCGATTTCTCATAAAAAAAAATCAGATTTCTGGTTTCTTATAAAAGGAAATCAGAGAAGACCTGATCACACTGGGAGGCATCCCTTCCAGATTAGAACTATCCCCTTTCAAAGAGCCAGGCTCTGTCTGGAAAGACACCATTCACTCTCAGCTCCATTTACTCCTTACCTCTCGTTGAAGGCTTTTACCTGCCATGCTTTTTAGCAACTCTGCTGCCTTTGCCTACAGGAGAAGATTAGGCATATAATTAACATTTCAGTAGCAGATCAGGCAGAGTCAGAATTAGGGCATTTGAAGCACATCGAATTGCTCATTTACAAGTGATCAGTGGTGGCCACAAGGAGTGGCTGTCTCTAATTTGCCTTATTGTAGGGAAGCCATGTTTATCTTCCCTCTACTTTTGGCTGTTGGAATGTTTCCATCTTCTAGCATATGGCACACTTAGTTCCTCAGGTTCTTGCTCCCAGCAAAAGAGAAAGTCCCAAACTTAATTTTATCCAGCAAAAAGTGCATCTAAACCTTTAATTCAGAGAAGATTACTAGTAAATCTAGCATAGTCAGGCCTAAGCAGGCAATATTTAGAGACAGAAAAACCTTGAAATAATAGCAACTGGCTATTGTATCTCTAGTAAGAACTCTGCCTCAGTGGGAGACATGGTTTTCTCCTATAAATCTCATGCTTAGGAATTGACAATTTGTCTTAGGTCAGGGTGATATTAGTTTAGCACTCACAATAAGTGTTTCTGGAAATTTAGAATGGTAACAGAAGTTTATATTCTTAGGAATAAATATAACTATTTTCTTCCTGCTATGTTCTGTGTGTCACTGTGGCTGGTGGATAAAGAAGGGACAGAAAGAAAGAGATTGAAAGAGAGCAATTGCTCCCTCCAAGCTTCGATATTCTCTTTATTTGCAATGCATGTGGACATGTCAACGCTTTCCTTCACTATTGGACTTAACAGACTGACACATGAGGGGACAGGCGTCACCCTCCCTGCAAGGTAACACAAGAGATGGTTCCAGGTGAGGCAGAAGATGCTCTGGCTCTGAGCTCTGTTGGCTGAGTGACCATGGATGAATGGCTGATCTACCGTAATTCTCATCTTTAAAATGAGATTTAGAATGGGTTGTGTTGTAGATTCGTACATCCACTATGAAAAACATTATGGAGGTTCCTCAAAATCTTAAACTAGAGCCAGTAACCAGGGATGGTGACTCACGCCTGTAATCCCAGCACTTTGGGAGGCCAAGGTGGGTGGATCACGAGGTCGGGAGCTTGAGACCACCCTTGTCAAGATGGTAAAACAACATCCCTACTAAAAATACAAAAATTAGCTGAGCGTGGTGGTGGGTGCCTGTAGTCCCAGCTACTTGGGAGACTGAGGCAGGAGAATTGCTTGAACCTAGGAAACAGAGGTTGCAGTGAGCCAAGATTGTGCCACTGCGCTCTAGCCTGGGTAACAGCACAAGAAGACTCTGGCTCAAAAAAAAAAAAAAAAATTAGAACCAGGGTATGACCCAGCAGTCTCACTACTGGGCATATATGTAAAGAAAATGAAATCAGTATGTCAGAGATATCTTCACTTCTACATTTACTGCAGTGTTACTCACAATAGTCCAGATATGCAATCAACCTAAGTGTTCAACAATGGATACATGGATTTTTCAGATGTGGCATATATGCATAATGGAATACTATTGAGCCAAAAACAACGAAATCCTGTTATTTTCAGCAACATGAATGAACCCAGAGGACTTTAGGTTAAGTGAAATAAGTTAGGCACAGAAAGAGAAATGTTGCATGATCTCACTTACATGTAGAATCTAAAAAGTTGATGCCATAGAAGCATAAAGTAAATGGTGGTTACCAGAGACTGGGATGTTGGGGGCAACGGGAAGATATTGGTTGAAAGATATGTAATTGCACTTAGATACTTAAATGTCCAGAAAAGGCAAATATATATATAGACAAAAAGAAGATAAGCAGTCGCCCAGGGCTGAGGGATGGTGAGTAGAAGATAGATGGGAGAGGAGAGAAATGAGGAAAGACTATTAATGGTCATGGGTTTATTTTTTGGGTGATGAAAATGTCTAAAATTGATTGTGGTGATGGCTGCACAATCCATGAACCTACTAAAAGCCACTGGATTGTATATTTTAAATGGGTGAATTGTATGATATGTGAATTATATCTCAATAAAGCTGTTTAAAAAAATGGTAGTGGTGAGGAGTGATGCCTATGAAACTGTTAACATAGTGCCATATACAGTAACAACTCAGTAATATTTACTTATTTGGATTCTTAAAGCCAGCTCCAAGACATCTCACCACTAGTCTCTAGAGAATCACAAGTAGAAATATGTGGAATCTTCCACTCGCTCCAGTTTCCACTCTGGCAATCGTGTGGTCTATACAATATACTGTGGTCTTTCAGACCTGGAAGTAGAAGGAGGCTGCACATATTTGAAAGAAAATCATCCAATTAAAATCATTATCTTTATGACATAGAGATATGGAAAATGGGTGTAAATGTAGGAGTTTCATTTTTAAAAGTTGAATGATAAATTCTGCTGAAATATAATGTCATCCACTATGTGGGCAAATAGTATCTACAAAAAGTTAGGTAGAGGGATGTACATGTCTATCAGGATATTCTAGAATGACTTTTTTTAAAGATTATGCCGTGAAAATGACACCAGGTGTTAGAAACAGATCAAACTGTGTCAAGCTGTTTGGGGAACTATCTTGGCCATCTTTTTCTTCCATAACGCTTGTAACAGAAGCACCAAATGACAACTCTGAAAGAAACATTCACAACTCTTTCAATTTTTCATCATACCTCTAAATTATAGGATGTCTTTGACGGTTTACTTCAGTGGTCTCTTCTTGGTCTACTTGGTGGCCTATTTCCTTATAAAATAGATCCTATGTGACTGGTAAACCTCTGGACTACAGAGTCAGGATAATTTCTAAATTTTGCTGGCTGACCGCTAGACTCACAGTCTGTAAATAGTCTGATTTTATACCACTCCTACAGTGTTGCCAGGTTAGGGTCAAGCAGGTTATTAGAAAATAATCCAGTATTTGTTTTAATCAACCAGTATGATTTTTATCTTTTTGCAAGTTTAGAGTAACTTTTTCTTGGACAAATGCTTCTCTTGACCCTGACACTCTCTGAAGATTTGTTTTGTGTGCCAAATTATATAACTGTTCCCAATTACTTGCTGTCCTCTAGGCAAGGGGGTTATGCATCCTTCACACAATACAGTCAGGATTGGTCATGTGACTTGGCTGTAGCCCATGGAATGTGAAGAGAAATGCTGAGAGCCACTGCTGTGCAAAAGCCCCCATTATGCCCATAATGATCAGAAAGCACATCAACCATAAATTAGGCTGTTCAGTTCATAGCCTGCCTCTCTTTGAGTAAATATTGTGGTGATATGGAGAATAATGCTAGTAATCTTAAAAGCTTGGTCATTTGCTTTTCTCACTTTCAGAGCTTTGTACACTTTTGACCCATATTGCTTTTAAAACTTTGCCACTTATGATATATTTACAGGAATCTATTGGAAAAATTTTTAAAAATACTATAAAGGCAATTATTTAAGAGCTATAAGTTTTAAATTAAAAGATTTTAAAACACTAAAAGGAATGGGAGGAAAGTATTCTCTAACAATTTGTTAAATGATACAAAAGAAATCAGACTGGAGAAAAATGGTTAATAACCAATACAGCATTTTCTTTCATATTTTAATATTCTACATATTAGATTTCATGATGACCAGGTATTTGAGAGTATATTTATTGTCATAAGTTAGATATAAATGTATATATAGACACACTGATGTATTAATTCCTTCTGTGTGATTTTATATCATATCTATAGTTTTTGTGAGTTGAAATGTAGTTCCTATATATGTCACATGTCATGAGTGTGACATATATCATGCATACATATTTAGAAAAAAGTTATGTGAATGAAAATATATGTGTCCATCTCCTAGCTTAAGAAATTGAACATTATCAATATTTCTTAGTCCCCAAGGTAAACACTATCTTAATCTTGTGTTAATCATTCCTTTATTTGTGATTCTTTGAATGTGCTGTTTTGTTTTTCCTCTCTTTAAAGACTTCATATACTTGGAACACACATGTTAACGCTGTGATTTTTTTTAACTCTTATTGTTCAACTTGAGTTTTTGAGATTCAGGCATGCTGACACATGTAATTCATGTCCTTAATATGCATCTGCCACAATTTATTTATCCATTTTATGGTTTTAGGCATTTTAGTTGTTTATTTTTCCTTTTTTGCTTTCATAAAAATGTTTCTATGAATATTTTAGTTTATAACGTCTTTTCCCAGTGACTTTTGGATTTTCTTATTCACAACCTATTTAACTGAATTTACTGGTTTAAATAGAGAACTTCGGGAAACAACTAGTGTGACTTGTTTTAGCAGACGGGATGGTGATTGAGTTGAACTGATGCCTACATACAGTCAGGTCAGCTGTGCACATAGACATAGCCTTTTTTCAATGATACTTATGAGCAGCACCAGCACATTATTACTGGGAAACCCTTTAGAGACCATGAGTCCAATGTTCTCTTCTTGAATACTGTGCCTAAGCATTTCAAAAATAACTGTCATGTTAACGTAGTTTCCTATGAGAAACACGTGAATTAAAGAGTTAAACATTCATGCTGTTATAGACGAGCTTGTTTCCTTGCTGCGTTAACTCTTTTCCTGTAGTGATGTTACATGAGCACTGAAAGGGAGAAACGGAGATGAGGGTTGAGAATTTGTAGTTCTTTTCTTCCCAATTAACTTATAAATTTAGAATGACCTAAATTTAACAAGAACAGCTGCAAACTCTAATCTGAGTACTATATTATAATTTCAACCACTGAATGCAACTAGACATATTATGTCAATGTAACAGCAACATTTTCAGGGAAGGGTGAGGGATATGGACTATTTTACAAATTAAAGTAATACAGCAGGCGAAAGCAAACACCAATCTGCTGACATCAGATAAAGACAAACTTTATATCTGTAAAAAGAGACTTAGGGGAGAAAAGCTTAGGGCAAACTACCAGCTGATATAGTTTGGATGTTTGTTCCTTCCCAGTATGATCCCCCATGTTGGAGGTGGGACCTGGTGGGAGGTGTTTGGGTCATGGGAGTGGATCCCTCATGAATGGCCCTCCTCATGGTAATGAGTAAGTTGTCCGTGCATTAGCTCACACAAAAGCTGGTTGTTTAAAGGAGTCTAGGCCAGGCACAGGGGCTCATGCCTGTAATCCCAGCACTTTGGGAAGCTGAGGCTGGTGGATCACCTGAGCTCAGGAGTTCAAGTCCACCCTGGGCAACATGGTGAAACCCCATCTCTACTAAAACACAAAAAATTAGCTGGGCGTGGTAGCACACACCTGTAGTCCCAGCTACTTGGGAGACTCAGGCACAAGAATTGCTTGAGCCCTGGAGGCAGAGGCTGCAGTGAGCTAAGATCGCATGACTGCACTCCAGCATTGCTGACAGAGTGAGACTATCACAAACAAACAAACAAAGGATTCTGGCATCTCTCCTGCTCCCTCTCTCTCTCACCGTGTGATTCACCAGTTCCCACTTTGTCTTCTGCAATGATTGTGCTTCCTGAGGCCTCAGCAAAAGCAGATACTGTCATTACACTTTTTGTACATCCTGCAGTACTTTGAACCAAATCAACTTTCTTTCTTTATAAATTATCCAGCCTCAGATATTTCTTTATAGCAACAAAAAATGGACTAACACACCAGCAGTCATGATGTTCTTGTTCTCAAAGCCAAGGCAGGCAGATCACCTGAGGTGAGGAGTTTGAGAGCCGCCTGGGCAACATGGCAAAACCCTGTCTCTACTAAAAATACAAAAATTAGCTGGGCATGGTAATGGGTGCCTATAATCCCAGCTACTTGGGAGTCTGAGGCAGGGAGAATTGCTTGAACCCGGGAGGTGGAGGTTGCTGTGAGACGAGATTGTGCCACTGCACTCCAGCCTGGGTGACAGAGCAAGATTCTGTCTCAAAACAACTTAAAAAAAAAAAAAAAGATTTATCATAAAATCACAGAATTTAATTTATAAATATGACCTCTTTGTGCAGGGACCTCACAGTCCCCATGTCTACTTGGAGAATCCCCAGGTTTGAACTCACTAAAATAGGACAACCTCAGTTTCAGGTAGCTGGAAGGGAAGCCCCCACATCACAGTTCTGACTTCATTGTTCTTTGTATCTAATATACAAAGATATACCTTGTATAGAATCTGTTACAGGTGAGGTAAATGAGGTACTCCCCTAAGGAACACAATTAAATGGGAAAATACAAAACTCAGCAATCAAAATAAATAATATTATAATGCATTATTTAAAAATATGAAAATTAATGCAAAAAAATCACCATAAGCAAATATTAAACTTTAGACAACAGGATTAGACCCTGCTCTTTTGCAACTCATCTTGCTCATCTCACCTGAATTCCTGTTAATTTCCCTCTCAATTAGTTTCCAGCAGGACAAAAACCCATTGGACTTGGTATGAAGATTCAATCCATGCCTTGCAGAAACATCTGGTCTAAGAAGGATATTTCATCTAGGAAGAAGTCATTTATTAAGTTTAACTCTCCCATCCTGTCTTCAAGGCAACAAATATAGTCTGAGACCCTCCCTGACCAGTTTTATTTGCCACTTTCCAATTATTTTATCACAACACAGCCAATCACATTCTGTTGTAAGATTTTACTACAAATAATGACTTACTCTTGCTGTCATGATTAGGATGATTATATAATTTTCTTCATTCAAATTGGGACATTTTTCTTTGAAAGGCGTGTTACCGAAGTTATGCCAGGACTAATGGGATTGACATGGACAGAGCAGTATTCCTTTTGGTATTCGCTATTATATTTTGATCACGTTCCTGTCTCATGGATGACTTTATCACCATGAGAGTGGTCACTTTTAAAAAGCAGCATTTCATACATATTGCATCCAAGTTTTTATTTACAAATCCCTTTGACTGTTAAAACTTCTTTTCTCGGTCTATGCTTGTGTCATTGCGATGTTTCCATCAGACAGCATGTTGCACTGCCTTGCATTTTGCAGCGTTTTGTATTTGTGTCATCCTTTTATATTTATTGATTGAGATGGAGTCTCTCTCTTGTTGCCTAAGCTGGAGTACAGTGGTGTGATCTTGGCTAGCTGCCGTCTCCACCTCCCACGTGATTCAAGTGATTCTCCTGCCTCAGCCTCCCGAGTAGCTGGGATTACAGGCACCCGCCATCATGCCTGGCTAATTTTTGTATTTTTAGTAGACACGGGGTTTCACCACATTGTCTAGGCTGGTCTCAAATTCCTGACCTCAGGTGATCCACCAATCTTGGCCTCCCGAAGTGCTGGGATTACAGGCATAAGCCACTGGGCCTAGCCTTATGCCATTCCTTGACATTCATGTTCATGACATCTTTGACTTACACAATAACATGTCTTGTACCATAGTGCTGGAAATGCTAAATTGTGTTCAGAATTTCCACATCCTTAAGTAAAACTTTGCCAAGCCAGTAAACCTGTGATAATACAGTAACAAAATCTTATCCCAGTATCTCATTTCTAGTGCCATGATACTCACAGTTTATCTTGTCATCTTCAGAGGGGCTTAATCTCACTGATTCTGTCAGTAGTAATGGACACATTTAATTAATTAAGCAGGAAGTTCTGTCTTAATGCTCATTCTCTTCCCCCACGCAGAGAGGGAGGACAAGCTTCTGCAAAAGGAGTGATTAGCAGAACTTTTGATATTCAGAAAATAGCTATCATCCCTCTCTTGCTCTTTCTCTCAGTGTGTGTGAGACATACACATATATTTAATATGTTTATATAAATATTAACATAAATATTTAATATCTTTCAGTTCTTTTCTCAATGCTCTTGATTAATAATGAGGGGCAGTGGAAGTCATCTACAGAGATATACGAAGTTTACTTTAACTGTATCCAGATTTAGAGTTGTTTTAATCATTTGAAATCTGAGTTTCAACATTTTTTAAAAGCAATAAATGAGGCTGGGTGTGGTGGCTCATGCCTGTAATCCCAGCACTTTGGGAGGCCGATGCAGTGGGATCACAAGGTCAGGAGATGAAGACCATCCTGGCCAACATGGTGAAATCCCATCTCTACTAAAAACACAAAAAGTAGCTGGGCATGGTGGTGTGCGCCTGTAGCCCCAGCTACTAGGGAGGCTGAGGCAAGAGAATTGCTTGAACCCAGGAGGCAGAGCTTGCAGTCAGCCGAAATCATGCCACTGTACTCCAGCCTGGCACCTGGCAACACAGTGAGACTCCGTCTCAAAAAATAAATAAATAAATAAAAGGCTTCAGAGTGCAAAAATTTTAAATATGATATTAAATTGAAAACCTCAAAGTCTCTGCAGTGGTTTTAAATATGATGCAGGCTCCTACTCTACAAATATGAAATCTAGATTATTAAAATATTACTACAATATGGCTTCAGTTGTTAACAAAAAAATCTAAATAAAATTACAACTAGTTTTTATGACAATTCCGAAGGGAAAAATCCCACAGTGGATTGTGTAGGAGTTAAAGGCTGAATCTTCGTTTCCTTCTCTCTGAATTTGTACCAGTGATTGACAACCGCAAAGTAGAAAAAGATTAATGCAGGATATGTCAGTATAGGAGATAAATTCTACACTTCATAAAACATTTTTTCACAGAGATTAAAAAAAGAACATTATCAAGAGAACACAACCCCTAGGTAATAAATGCTAATATTTACATCAATATATAATATACCATAAATATTAATATATAAATGGCAGTGGAGATAATCTAAGGAAAAACTGTCAGTTTGGCTGGGCTACAGGGTGGCTCAGATATATGGTCAAACATTATTCTGTGTCTGTGAGGGTGTTTTTGAATGAGATTAACATTTGAATCTCTAGCTGAGTAAAGCCCACTTCACTCCCCAATGTGGATGGTCCTCATCTCCTCAGTGGGAGGCCTGAATAGAACAAAAAGGCTGACCCTCCCATGAGTAAGGGGGAGCTCCTCTTGCCTGACTGTGTGAGCTGGGACATTGGTCTCTTCTTACCTTCTTAAATGAATTAACACATTGGCTCTTCTTGAGCCTCAAGGCTGCAAGTTCTTGGACTATACCTACCTCAGCTGGGTCTCCAACTTGCTGACTCCAATTTTCCATACTAATCAGCTTCTGTAATTATCTAAGCCAATTATCAATTCTTTAGACAGTCCCCAACTTACAATGGGTTGAAATAATTTTTCAGCTAAGGATGGTGTGGGCTGTTTCATTTTTATTTAGTAAATGGACAATGACTTTGGTTAAAATAATACAGATTGCATTTTTGTTTTTTACTTTCAACTTAGCATTTAATAAATTACATTAAATATTAAACACTTCATTATAAAATAGGCTTTGTGTTAGAATATTTGGTCCAACTATAGGCTAAATGTGTGCTAATATAAGTATTCTGAGTACATTTTAGGTAGGCTAAGCTAAGCTATGAGGCCCAGTAGATTAGATGTATTAAATACATTTTCAACTTGTCAGAGACATGTGAACCACAGAAACTCCATCTTAAATAGGAGCTGGGTAAAATGAGGCTGAAACCACTGAGTTGCATTCCCAGATGGTTAAGGCATTCTAAGTCATAGAATAAGATGGGAGGTCAGCACAAAATACAGGTCTTAAAGACCGTGCTGATAAAACAGGTTGCGGTAAGGAGCCAGCCAAAACTCACCAAAACCAAAATGGCCACGAGAGTGACTGGTCATCCTCACTGCTACACTCCCACCAGCACCATGACAGTTTACAAATGCCACGATAACGTCAGGAAGTTACCCTATATGATCTAAAAGGGGAGGCATGAATAATCCACTCCTTGTTTAGCATATCATCAAGAAATATCCATTAAAATGGGCAACCAGCAGCCCTCAGTGCTGCTCTGTCTATGGAGTAGCCATTCTTTTATTCTTTTACTTTTTAATAAACTGACTTTTCCTTTGCAATGGAGACTTGCCCTGAATTTTTTTCTTGCGTGAGATCCAAGAACCCTCTCTTGGGGTCTGGATTTGGACCTCGTTCCTGTAACAAACTTATGACGGGTTTATGGGGAGCATCTGTGTGTGTGTCTGTGTGTGTGTGTGTGTGTAGACAGAGATTGAGAGAGAGATAGTACTCTAGAGAAACCTTACTAATCGTATATGTAGAACAAACAAACTAAACAAAACCATTTCTATATTATGTCATACCTGACTAGTGCTTCCCACTGTGGTACTATTGTTGAATAAATGAACAAATGCCACACAGTTACAAAATGATACTTTTTCCATTTTTATAACCAATTCAATCAGAAAAGCAATCTTAATGGAAACTATGGTCCACCTCATAAAAGCGTATTTTATTTTTTTACTTTGTGAAGTAGGTACTGTCAATTCTATTTTAAACATTAATCTAAAAATTGACACCCATACTAGTTGTAGGTTATGAATTGTGTTTGGTCAATGAATAAAAGGATATAATTTTTACTAATTTTAAAAATCACGTGGCCCAGCACAGTGGCTCACAGCTATAATCCCAGCACATTGGGAGGTCAAGGGAAGAGGATCATTTGAGCCCACGATTCAAGATCAACCGGGACAACATAGCTAAACCCCATATCTACAAAAAAATTTAAAAATTTGCCAGACATAATGGCATGCCTATGGCCCCAGCTACTAGGGAGCCTGAAGTGGGAGGATCAGCTGAGCCTGGGAGGTAGAGGCTGCAGTGAGCTCTGATCACACCACTACACTCCAGCTTTGGCAACAGAGTGAGACCTCACCTGTCAAAAAAAATAAATTTATTTATATGAACTTAGTCCTTTAACATGAAATAATGTCCCCATATGTGCATACTCCATTGATTTGTAGGAAAAAATTGATGCAAGGATGAAAGATAAATAAAGGAAGAATTTCTCCAGTATCTCAATCAATCTTCTTCTTCTTTTTTTTTTTTTTTTTCTGTTGCCCAGGCTGGGGTGCAGTGGCACAATCTTGGCTCACTACAACCTCTACCTGCCAGGTTCAAGCAATTCTCTCTGTCTCAGCCTCCTGAGTAGCTGGGATTACAGTGCCCACCACCACACCCAAGTAATATTTTTTGCATTTTTTAGTAGAGACAGGATTTCACCATGTTGGCCAGGCTGGTCTTGAACTCCTGACCTCAGGTGATCCACATGCCTAGGCCTCCCAAAGTGTTGGGATTACAGGCATAAGCCACCATGCCTGGCCCAGTATCTTTCCATGTTGATTTTGAGGTTAGAGACTTCTTGGCCCTGACTTTGTGACCACATTCACTAGTTACCTCTATGCCTACTGTGGAGTAGTGAGGCTAGGGAGGCCTCCAGCTGCCAGCTCACTGGGAAGCACTCACAGTGGGAAGGAGCAGACTCTGCCCTTGGGGGTGGTTTTAGGTCCACATCTCTGGACCAGGAACTGGCAACTACTCTGTGATGTATGTTGAATTTTCTCCACTCTAACTCATTACTTTGATATCTTGTCAGTTCACTCACAAATATGTTGACAGTGTTTGTGTTAGAACAGTACATCCTAAAATGGAATTTTACATGTAGTTGCTTTGTGCATTTAGCTTTTGTAATACAAAACTATTATCCTTAAAAAATGTCATTTAAGTACAAGCTTTAAAAAGACTTTCAGAAATAGTTACCAATTTAGGGATACACGTGGGATATGACATTATTCTTTTTGATCAAAATGTTAGCCCCATGAACAAAAGTAGCAGTAGACACTTTAGATGACAGTGACACAAATCATATCCTTTTATTTTTGGATAGGTTATAACTTCTAAAATCGTCTCTTATCTCATTCTCTTACTTTTAAGGATGAAATTTCATTTTACCTTGGCATGTCGTGACTGCTGACATGATTTCCAACATGCCATCAAATAGAATCACCTTTAAGAAGGAAGAAGGGAAGGAAGTGGAGGGAGAAAAACCAGATTATAAGAGGCTCTGGTAAACATTTGATAGAAGTCACTGTCTCCCTTAGTCCTCAAAAACTCCACAAACCAGGTATTATGCATCTTGTAAAAGCAGAAACACAAAGCAGAAAGGCCAAGCAGCTTGCCTCTGATTTCACCACTAAGGAGAGCAGAGCTCAGCCTCAGAATTCAGGCCCTGGTTCTAAGAGTCCCTGTTCTAATCACTGCATGCAGCTGCCCGCCCTGGAGAACATGCTGGCATACTGTGCAGAGGCAAAGACAATATTTTATTGAAATGTCAGGGGTTTATGTTTTGTTTTATTGCATTTTAGGATTTGGAGTACATGTAAAGAACATGTAAGATTGTTGCATAGGTACACACATGGCAGTGTGGTTTGCTGCCTTCCTCCCCATCACCTATATCTGGCATTTCTCCCCATGTCATCCGTCCCCAACTCCCCACCCCCTGATGTCCCTCCACTAGTTCCCCCCAGCAGATCCCACTGTGTGATGCTCCCCTCCCTGTGTCCATGTGTTCTCATGGTTCAACACACCCCCATGAGTGAGAACATGTGGTGTTTGATTTTCTGTTCTTGTGTCAGTTTGCTGAGAATGATGGTTTCCAGGTTCATCCATGTCCCTACAAAGGACACGAACTCATTCATTTTTTATGGCTGCATAGTATTCCATGGTGTATATGTGCCACATTTTCCCTGTCCAGTCTATCATCGATGGGCATTTGGGTTGGTTCCAAGTCTTTGCTATTGTAAAAAGTGTCGCACTGAACATTCATGTGCATGTTTCCTTATAATAGAACGATTTCATCTTAAGAATAATGTCCAATTTGGGGAATAAGGGAGATATAACCAAAATACTGAACAATTAAAGGGAAGTGATCAGATTTGGTATCCTAATGTCTTTGAATTTTATAGAGGGGAAGCAGATGTTAAGATATTTTATAAAATTAGATTTCACAAAGTTGTCAATGGTTAAATTTCAAGAATAAACAATGAAATAATGGAAACAGTATAATTTCTAAGAAACAATGAAATATGATAACATTTCAACAAATCAACCAAGATGCAACTAATCCAAGCAAATGCTACTAGAGGAGAAAAAAGAAAACAGAGGATCCTGGACAAACAGAAAGCACAAAGAGAGATGACAGAAATAAGTCCAAATATATTATTAACTACAATGAATATGAATAGACTTAACTTTCTAGTTAAAAGATAGAGATTGTCACCTTAAATTTTAAAAACTCCAGCTGTATTCTGTTTTCAAGAGACATATTTAAAAACTCAGGAGAGCAAAATGTTGATAGTAAAAAGATGGAAAGGGTTATGGCAGGCAAATTCTAAAGAGCAGAAAGCTGGAGTAACTTCATTAACATCAAACAAACTAGCTCATAAAACAAAATGCATTATTAAAGATGAATGCAGCCTGGACACAGTGGCTCATGCTTGTAATCCCAACACTTTGAGGGGCTGAAATGGAAGAATCATTTGAGCCTAGGAGTTTGAGATCAGTCTGGGCAAAATACTGAAACCCTGTCTATATGAATTTTTTTTTTTAATAACCAGGTGTTGTGGCATACACCTGTAGTCCTAGTTACTCAGGAGGCTTAGGCAAGAGGATCACTTGGGCCCAGGAGTTGGAGGCTGCACAGAACTATGATCACTTTACTGCATTGAAGCCTGAGTGACAGAGTGAGACCCCCATCTCAGAAAAAAATAAGGGGAAGTGTGTCAGTGTATGATGATAAAATATTGTATTTTCTAGTACCATAGAATAATGCTTGGCTAGACATGGTGGCTCACACCTGTAATCTTAGTAGTTTGGGAGGCTGAGACTGGCAGATCACTTGAGGCCAGGAGTTCAAGACCAGCCTGGCCAACATAGCAAAACCCCATCTCTACTAAAAATGCAAAAACAGTTGCCGGGCACGGTGGCACACACCTGTAGTCCCAGCTACTCAGGAGGCTAAGGCACAAGAATCGGTTGAGCCCAGGTGGTGGAGGTTGCAGTGAGCCAAGATCACACCGCTGTACTACAGCCTGGGTGACATAGTGAGACTTTTTCTCAAAAAAAAAAAAAAAAAAATACTAATAATTCTTAACTACTTAACTTGTATGCATTCTCAAATCTGTCTTCTCCTGACCTTCACTGTCACACTTGAGTTCAAACTTTTATCAGCTGCTTCTGTTCTCAATGCAGTTCATTTTTCACTCAATGGCCAGTGTTGTCAGGCTAAAATTGGCTTTTGATGAGAAAGCCTCAATTCTCAAGCTTTATATGTTGATCTAGTAAAGTCTCACCTGTGCTGAACTCAGTTCCCCCACCTCTATACTCCAACATGGTGAAAGTTATGCTTAGGTTCTCAAAGAAAACCATATTTCTTCTGGTCTCCAGGCCTTCAAACGTGCTGCTCCCTCTTCCTGGTCTGATCTGTTTTCCTCTTACTTGCCTAGTTGGCTGACTCCATTAGGGCTTGACTTCAATCCTTCCTCCTCTGGGAATCCTTCTTCGACCTTCCTCTTTTGGATGGAGACCCATTCTATTCTGCTTTTATAAACACACTTCATGTATTTTCTAGCAATAGTTCACATTTTGTTATCACTGCATTTTTACTTGCCTGCCTCCAGTGAGTAAGCTGTGAACACCTTGAAACCAAGCGCTGTGTCATTCATTCATTATGCCAACAAATATTTATCAAGCACCTACTATGTGCCAGACATTCTTCTAAGAGTTAGGGATAGAGCAGTGAACAAAAACATTAAACAAACACAATGCTGCCTTCATGCCACTCTCATTCTAGCCAAGGGAGCCAAACAACAAGCTGGGTAAGTAAGTAAGGAAAAGAGATGGTCTATTAGAAGATAACAGGTGTTTGCAGAGAAGCAAAGCAAGGAGAAAGAGAGTAAGGGGCGGAGAGAAATTTTAAGTAAGATAATCAAGGGAAATTCTCATCAAGAATATGACATTTAATCAGAACTTAAAAGAGGTGAGAAAGTGAGCCATTCAAACATCTGGAGGAAGCACTCCTGGGTATCTACCCAAAGGAAAACATGTCATCCTATCAAAAAGATGTCTTCACTTGTATGTTCATCACATCACTATCCACAATAATAAAATCATGAAATTAACCTAAGTGCCCATCAAGAGTGGATGGGATAAAGAAACTATGGCGGCCGGGCGTGGTGGCTCACGCCTGTAATCCCAGCACTTTGGGAGGCTAAGGCGGGTGGATCACGAGGTCAAGAGATCGAGACCATCCTGGTCAACATGGTGAAACCCCGTCTCTACTAAAAATACAAAAATTAGCTGGGCCTGGTGGCACGTGCCTGTAGTCCCAGCTACTCGGGAGGCTGAGGCTGGAGAATTGCTTGAACCCAGGAGGCGGAGGTTGCGGTGAGCCGAGATCGCGCCATTGCACTCCAGCCTGGGTAACAAGAGCGAAACTCCGTCTCAAAAAAAAAAAAAAAAAAAAGAAACTATGGCATATATATACGTCACGGAACACTATGCATCCATAAAAAAGAATGAAATCATATCCTTACAGCAACATAAATGTGGCTGAAGGCCATTATCCTAAGTGAATTAACAAAGGAACAGAAAACCGAATACCACATGTTCTCACTTATAAGTGGGAGCCTAATATTGGGCGCATATGGATACGATAATGGAAACAGCAGACACTGGGGGCTGCAGAGTAGAGAGGAAGGGAGGTGGTGGGGGTAAGCATCGAACAGCCTATTGGGTACTGTTTACTATTTGGGTGATGAGTTCAATAGAAGCCAAAACTTCAGCATTATGAGATATATTCATGTAACAAATTTGCATATGTACCCCCTGAATCTAAAATTTTTTTTTTTGAGACAGAGTTTTGCTCTTGTTACCCAGGCTGGAGTGCAGTGGCACAATCTCAGCTCACCGCAACCTCCACCTTCTGAATTCAAGCAATTCTCCTGCCTCAGCCTCCCGAGTAGCTGGGACTACAGGCGCGCACCACCATGCCCAGCTAATTTTTGTATTTTTAGTAAAGACAGGGTTTCACCATGTTGACCAGGATGGTCTCAATCTCTTGACCTCGTGATCCACCTGACTCAGCCTCCCAAAGTGCTGGGATTACAGGCATGAGCCACTGCACCTGGCCTCAATCTAAAATTTTTTTTTTTTTTTTTTTTTTTTTTGAGACAGAGTCTCACTCCGTCACCAGGCGCCAGGCTGGAGTGCAGTGGCGCGACCTCGGCTCACTGCAACCTCCGCCGCCTGGGTTCATGCAATTCTTCTGCCTCAGCCTCCCGAGTAGCTGGGACCACAGGCGCACGCCACCATGCCCAGCTAATTTTTTTGTATTTTTAGTAGAGACGGGGTTTCACGATGTTGACCAGGATGGTCTCGATCTCTTGACCTCGTGATCCGCCCGCCTCGGCCTCCCAAAGTGCTGGGATTACAGGCGTGAGCCACCGCGCCCGGCTAAAATTTTTAAAAACATAGAAAGAGAAAGACAGATCTCTAAGGGAAGAGTATTCAAGAGAGAAAGAACAGCCAGTGCAAAGGTTCTGAGCTAGAGCAGACATGGATGGCTCACACATCAACAGAGAGGTCCATGTTGCTGGATTAGAGGGAGCAAGGGACAGAATTCTGGAAGCTCAGAAAGCTATTATCAGATTACAAGACCCATCACAAGGATCTTGGACATTATTTTGGGTGATATTGGAAGCCTTCAGAAGATTTTCAGCAGAGAGATGGCATGCCCTGACTGCAATTTAAAGTAATGTGATTTTAAACAATATAATATTTTAAAAGCAGTCACTCTGGATAGGGTGTTGATGAAAATACTGAGGGAGGCAAGGAAGGGGTACTGGGCAACCAGTTAGGAGGCCATTGCACTAACCTCATCAAGAAAGGAAGGTGGCTCAGAACAGGGAGGTAGCTGTTAAGGTGAAATCTGGATATGATTTGCTAATGGAGTGAATATGGTGGATCAGAGAAAGGGATAAGGAAAGTATTTGGCCTCAGCAACTCTAAGGATGGAGTTGCCATTACCAGGATGGAACAGATGTTGGTTGAGTATATGGGTGATGGTGGTTACACAAGAGGGTAAGTTCAGTTGGGTCATATAAATTTAAAATGCTTATTAGACATCCAAATGTTATTAAACCATTCATAAGTAGGGAATTGGATATACAAAGTTAGAATTGAGGAAAATTTTTGGTTTGGAGATAAAAGTTTCATACAGTTAGCTAAAATAGCATGTAGATGCTATTGAAAGCCCTGAGAATGGAAAACTCTCCAAGAAAGTGACTACATATAGGAGAAGTTATATCAACTGAACTCAGCACAGCACCTGAATGCAACTGCAGAAAAAGCAACTGAAGTTTATGATTGACGGATCCTGGTGTATTAGCCTGTTCTTGCCTTGTTTTAAAGAAATACCTGAGACTGAGTAATTTATAAAGAAAGAGGTATAATTGGCTTATGGCTGTACAAGCATAACACCAACATCTATCTCCTCAGCTTCTGGTGAGGCCTGAGGGAGCTTTTGCCCATGGCAGAAGATGAAGTGGGGGCAGACACATCCATGGCAAGAGTAGAAACAGAGAGTGAGATGAGAAGGTCCTAGACTTTTAAACAACCAGATCTTGCATGAACTAACTGAGCAAGAATTCACTTATCACCAAGGGGATGGTGCTTAAACCATTCATAAGGGATGTGGCCCCAGTTACCTCCAACCAGACCCCATCTAAAACATTGGAAGTCACATTTCAACATAGTGTTTGAAGGGAACAAACATCCAAACCATATCACCTGATGACCTTTAAGGTCGGGAGTTCGAGACCAGCCTGGTGAACGTGGTGAAACAGAGGGAGACCCTGTCTCAGAAAAGAAGAAAACAAAATAAACAAAGCAAAAAAACACACACCCAAAAAAATCACCACCACCACCACCACCACCACCACCGCCACCACCGCCACCACCGCCACCAGCGGCCGTGGTCCCGGTCCTCACCCCCACAGAGAAAAAATAATAGAGGAATAAAAGTAGAACACAGCGACAATCTACCTACGTCTCAGACCTGTGGAAAAGAGCAATTTCAATGAAGTAATGGTGGCAGAAGTTAGGTTGCAAGGCATTAAAAGAATAAGAGAGAGGAAATTTAAATTAAGAGATAAGTAGAGCTGTGGCTAGAGAAGATATCCTCAATATAAAAATCTGGTTATATTTGTAGTTTGACTAAAGACTAAAAGAGAAAAGAGAGTAATGGCTTAGGATACCTGCAGAATGGGGAGAGGGTCAGAGACTGAAGGAAATGCAAAGACTAAAGAAAATGAGAGGGATGAAGAGTCATGGTAGGTAGACAACAGCACTAAAGCTCCTGGTTCAGGGCTGGGGTTAAATTTGGATATTTGATTGACAGCATATTCAAGGGCTCACTATCTGCCTGCCTTGTGGTAGAAAAGTGGATGTGAGATCTGTTTGCCTAACTGAACCCCATCACCCATCATTTCTTACTTCTCAGGTTTTTGAGAAGTAAGGGAGACGACTTTTCAACAAAATAAAAAATGATATTCTCCGAAGGCAGTAAGGGCCCAGGACACCAGGATAAGATTGAGGAGGAAGGACACATGGTTTTAAAATCCAGACTCTGGCAGGGATGGGAGGGGCGTTGGCCAACAGAGAGCCATGTGAGGCCAATGAAAAGATGAGAGGGGCCCAGGCACAGTTGGAATACAGGTCTCCAGAGAGTTTAGTTAGTTAGCACCCATCTTTGGCCCTGTGAAAGCCAAAACCAAGGAGACTTGTAAAACCTGCAACTCAGAGTGACCATGAGGTACCTGGGTGGCTGGTGCAATCACAGAGGTGTATTAAACACACTGCTTTCACTGGCAATGAAAAGGGAATTAAGAGAACAAAACCATTTACAAATAGCATCAAAAAGGATTAAATGCTTAGGAATAAATTTAGCTAATAAAATGCAAGACATGTACACTGAAAATGACAAAACATTATTGAAAGAAATTAAAGATCTAAGTAAAAACGATATCCTGTGTTCATGGATTAGATGACTTAAGAGTGTTAAGATGGCAATTCTTTCTAAATTGATCTACAGATTCAATGCAATCCCTGTCAAAATGCCAACTGCCTTTTTCTTTTGCAGAAATGGGAAAAGCTGATCCTAAAATACATATGAAATGCAAGGGAGACAAAATAGCCAGAACTGTACTGAAAAAGAACAAAGTTGCAAGACTCACACTTCCCAGTTCTCACACTTACTACAAAGCTATAATAATCAAAGCAGTATAATACTGGCACAAAGATAGACATAGAGATTAAGGACTCACATTTGAGTCTGGAAACAACCCTCACATTTATGGTCCATTGAATTTTGACAAGAGTCACAAGACAATTCAATAGGGAAAGAACAGCCTTTTCAGCAATGGTGCTGGGACACAAATATCCACGTGAAAAAGAGTGAATGTAGACCCCTACCTTATGCTATATGGAAAAAATTCAAAGGGCATAAAAGACTTAAATGTAAGTGCTGGAACTATACAATTCCCAGAAAACATAGGGATAAATCTTCACAAGCTTGGATTTTGTAATGCTTTCTTAGATATGACTTTAAAAACACAAATAACCAAAGAAAATACAGATACTTTGTATTTTACCAAAGATAAAAACTTTTGTGCTTCAAAGGACATTACCAAACATGTAAAAAACAACCCACAGAATGGGAGAAAGTATTTGTAAATCACATGTCAGAAAAATGTCTTAGGATCCAGAATATGTAAAGAACTCTTATAACTCAAACATAAGGAGACAGATAACCCTTATTTTAATGGTCAAAAGATTTGAATAGACTTTTTTTCAAAGGAGATATAAAATGGCCAATAAGCAAATGAAAAGATGCTCAACATCTTTAGTCATTAGAGAAATGCAAATTAAAACCAAAATGGCCACTTCACACTCACTAGGATGTCTAGAATTTACAAAAAGGAGACAATAACATGAGTTGGCCAGGATGTGGAGAAATTGAAACCCCAGTTCATTGCTGGTGGGAGTGTAACGTGGTGCAGTTGCTTTGGAAAACAGTTTGGCAGTTCCTTAGAAAGCTAAACATAGGCTTGCCATACGGCCCGGTGACTATTCTACTCCCAGGTGTATATCTCAGAGAACTGAAAACATATGTTCATATGAAAATTGCACATGAATATCCATAGCAGCATTATTCATAATAGCCAAGAAGTGCAAACAAACCAAATGTCCATCAGCTTGAAAATGAACAAACAGTGGTCAAGATGAGGATAGCACACCCTGAGGAGACACATTAGCAGAGCACATACATCCAGTTGCTCCAAAGACCTGAAGGGAGATGTCTGGGGGCTGGAAGACATTGTGCGTGAAAGAGAATCACACTGAAGCCTAGGCAAGTTGAAGCCAGAACATTCTAGAGGAAGGCAATCAGTAGAATCTCCAGGCAGGGAAACGGCAAGGCAAAGCCTTAGAGGCAGGAAAGCCTGTTGAGCATGCAGAGGACAGGAAGAAGAGATCCTCAAGGAAGGAGCATGAGGGATGAGGAGTCACGGTAGGTAGACAACACCACAAAATTCCTGGTTCAGGACTCGGGCAAAATTTGGACATTTGTTTGATAGCAGATCTAAGGACTCACTACCCACCTGCCTTAGAGAAAAGTGGATGTGAGGTCTGTTTGCCTAACTTTAGCCCCATCATCCTTCAGACCACGGTACTGGCTTCCAACTTTCTCATAAAAGCAGGCAAGTGTTGGTACCCTTGGCCAGACCAGCAGAACCTATGCACATGACCTAGGATTTTCAGCGTGATAAGCACCTTACCCTGGAGAGGAAATCCCACCCAGGGCCCTCCTCACCTGCCCCAGCCTACTCTGCATGCCGGCATGGCTTAGGACTGCCGTGTGGCCTCTGCAGGTCCTAGCATTCTAGGCCTCATTGTTTCCCTGCCTAGCAGACCTCAGAAAGGAGAACCTCTAACTCCCAGGGGCATTTAGGTTTGCTCTTTAAACATCTGGGTCACAGATATTCTCAGTTAATTAATGTTTTTAGTGCTGCTCATCTGCCTGCTGGATAATAGATTGATTCATAATTTCAATAAGCAGCTGTGTATCCCCTGAACATAAAGGCAGCTTGCTGTCATTCATCACTTTGTATTTGGAGAACTTAAATATATTCAGGGAGAGATTGTTAAGGGAGGGGAATGGAGGGCTTCTGATTTTCTCACCATTTTGCCTCTAACAGTTACTTTGATTTGGAACTAATTGGAGTTTAAAGCACACGTTAACAGCATCTCTCTCAAGTACACTTAATAAACTCCCTGTCCCTTGTTCAAGGAGAGGAGGCAAACCCTCCTTTTGGGATCAGAGCCAAGAGTTTCTGAGTAGCTTTCACCAAGAAATGAGAACCCCTTGCAGAGAATCTTATCTGCCAGAAAAGAGCCATTCCTGTCCCTGAGCAGAGCTGTCTTCTTATTTCATTCATGGGCAGAATATGCTCAAGCTCTCTGGGGGAGGTGGAGTTCCCTGGCAATCTGGGAGGGGGTTCTTCTGTTGCTTAGCTCCTGGGCCATGACAGCCAACTATCAGGTTTTTGGTGACCAAAAGGAAGTGGCCAGCACCCAGCCAGGTGACCAGATGTCTTCATGCTTCAGTTTCCTCATCTTTAAAATATAAACAATAATAGAACCTGTCTCTCAGAGTTGTGAAAATTGCATTATTTAGTCTCTCTACAATGGTTAGAAATGATGCAGGGTGGTATAATAATAGTTGTTATTATTTTTATTTGAGATGGAGTTTCGCTCTTGTTGCCCAGGCTGGGGTACAATAGCAGAATCTTGGTTCACTACAACCTCAGGCTACTGGGTTCCAGCAATTCTTCTGCCTCAGCCCTCCAAGTAGCTGGGATTACTGGCGTGTGCCACCATGCCCAGCTAATTTTGTATTTTTCGTAAAGATGGGGTTTCTTCATGTTGGTCAGGCTGCTCTCGAACCCCTCCATCTCAGGTGATCCACCTACCTCAGCCTCTCAATGTGTGAGATTACAAGTGTGAGCCACTATGCCTGGCCCATTTTTTAAAAATTTATTAGGCTATAGCTGTGCAGGTGTGGCTGCCTTTTAAAATGATGTCATTCACCACATTTATGTGCTCAACCCCAAACATGTCTTGAGCACTTGATCTGTGATTTGCTCCTGGTAAGGAATGAAATTAATTAAGCACAGCCCCTCACCCTCAGGAGTGTGAAAGATGGGCAAATGCATTTCTTAATTTTGGAACATGATTCTTAGGCAGTCTCTTCCCAGGAGAGTGAAGGCAACAGAGGTGAGGCTGCTAGCCTAGTATGGGTCCTGTTGTGGGAAGGGTTGACAAACAGCATTCTCTGTATCGGTTAGGAATTGCTGCATAACAACTATCCCAAAATGTAGTGGTGTAAAACAATGATGCATTTTTTTATTGCTCATGAGTCTACAGGTCAGCTGGATGGTTCTATGATCTTAAGCAGGCTTGGCTGATCTTGGCTGGATTCATTCCTGCGTCTCTTATCAATAGCTGGCAGGCTGGCTGAGGGCTGCCTGATCCAGGTTTGCCTCATTCATTTGGTTAACTGGTGGTTAACTGGCAATTGGTTAAGCCACATGTCTCTTATCCTCAAACAGGCCGCCTGAGTTTACTGTTTCAAGAGACTGAAAGGATGCATACAAGCCTGAAAGTCTAGTCTAGGGACAGGAACAGCCTCACTTCTGCTCCATTCCATTGGGTAAAGCAAGTCACAGGGCCAACCAGTATTTAAGGGATGTGGAAATAGACTCCATTTCTTGATGGAAATTGCTTCAAAGCCATCTTGCTATGGGTGTATAGAAGGAATAGTGGAGGATGTGATCGGTTTTGCAACCTTCCACAATCATCCAGCACTTGTTGTTGTACATAGAGCATAAAGCAAGTACTAGGATTATGTTACCCAGGTAGGATATTTTTGTTCTGGTCTTTTGTTATTATAAATTCTGTTTTTGTTTGCAGTTCTGATTATTTCCTTCTGATAGAGTGTATTAGCCCAGTCTCATGCTGTTAATGAAGACCTACCCAACTCTGGGTAATTTATAAAGAAAAAGAGGTTTAATGGACTCACCATTCTACATATCTGAGGAGGCCTCACAATCATGTCAGAAGGCAAGAGAGGAGAAAAGCATGCCTTATACGGTGGCAGGCAAGAGAGCATGTGCAGGAGAACTGTCCTTTGTAAAACCATCAGACCTCATGAGACTTTTATTATCACAAAAACAGCATGGAAAAATACTCCCGTCATGATTCAATTACCTCCCACTGGGTCCTTCCCACAGCACATTGGGATTAGGCGAGCCACAATTCAAGATGAGATTTGGGTGGAGACACAGTCAAACCATATCATGGAGTTCTAAAAATGAATTGTTTTAATTTGTATTTTTATTGATTGAGGGGGATCATGTACAGGTTTTTAACAAGGGTATACTGCATGACGCTAAGGCTTTGAGTATACTTGAAATCATCACCCAGGTAGTGAGCCTAATAACCAATAGGTAATCTTTTCAACTCTTGTCTTCCTTTCTCCTTCCCTCCTTTTGGCATTCCCAGAGTCTGTAATTTCTATCTTTATGTCCATGAATACTCAATGTTTAGCTCCCACTCACAAGTGAGAACATACAGTACTTGGTTTTCTGATTCTGCATTAATTATCTTAGAATAATGGCTTCCAGATGCATCCATGTTGCTGCAAAAGCCATGACTTTGTTCTTTTTCATGGGTGTATCGTATTCCATGGTGTATATGTACCACATTTTCTTCATTCAATTCACCACATATGGGAATCTAGGTTGATGGCATATCTCTACTATTGCAAATAGTGGTGCAATGAACATTCAAGTGCATGTGTCTTTTTGGTAAAATGATGTCTTTTCCCTTGGGCAGATATCCAGTAATGGATGGGATTGCGGGTCAAACAGTAGTTCTATTTTTAGTTCTTTGATAAGTTTCCAAACTTCTTTCTACAGTGTATGAACTAATTTACATTCCCACCAACATTGTGTAAGCATTCCCTCTTCTCTGCAGCCTCACCAACATCTGTTACTTTTTGACTTTTGAAAAATAGTCATTCTGGGCTGGGTGGGGTAATCCCAGCACTTTGTCAGGCTGAGGTGGGTGGATCACAAGGTCAGGAGTTCAAGACGAGCCGGGCCTACATGGTGAAATCCCATCTCTACTAAAAATAACAAAAATTAGCTGGATGCAATGTCAGGTGCTGTAATCCCAGCTACTTGGGAGGCTGAGGCAGGAAAATCACTTGAACCCAGGAGGTGGAGGTTGCAGTGAGCCAAGATCATGCCACTGCACTCCAGCCTGGGCAACAAGAGTGAAACTTCACCTAAAAAAAACTAGCTGGTGTGGTGGTGCTCACCTGCAGTCCCACCTACTCAAGAGGCTGAGGCAGGAGTATTGCTTGAATGTGGGAGACAGAGTGAGCTGAGATCATACCATTGCACTCTTGTCCAGGAGACAGAGCAAGACTCCATCTCAAAAGAAAATAACCATTCTTGCTGGTATGAGATGGTATCTCATTGTGGTTTTGATTTGCATGTCTCTGATGATTAGTGATGATCAGCATTTTTTCATGTTTGTTGGCTACTTGTATGTCTTCTTGTGAAAAGCGTCTGTTCATGTTCTTTGTGAACAAGTAGATTAATTGAATCAAATGCCACAAATGTTTTAACAGCACAAAGTATATATTTAGAAATCTTTTCGAAAGGTTGTAGTAATCTATCCACCCTTCAGCCCAATAGTGAGAAGGCTCATTTTAGCCTTAAGTAACCAAAATGTGAATAATCTCTTATGTTACTTTCAGTTTTTTGGGTTTTTTTGTTTGTTTTTTGAGTCATAGCCTCACTCTGTTGCCAGGCTGGAGTGCAATGGTGCCGTCTTGACCCACTGCAACCTCCACCTCCTGGGTTCAAGCAATTCTCCTGCCTCAGCCTCCTGAGTAGCTTGGATTACAGGTGTGCGCCACCACATCAATCTGATTTTTGTAATTTTAGAAGAGATGGAGTTTGACCATGTTTCTCAGGCTGTTCTCAAACTCCTGACTTCAAGTGATCTGCCTGCCTCAGCCTCCCAATGTGCTGGGATTACAGGAGTGAGTAACCAAGCCCAGCCTGATTTATTTTTTAAAATGTGGTATCTCATTATTTTAGATTTTTCTATCCTTTAGCACCTATGAGGTTGAGTATGATTTAGTGTCTGTTTCTTCTTCAGTGAATTTCCTGTTTGAGCCTTTTGCAGCAGGGTAGATATAATCAATCCCCCTGTATAAGTGAGGCAGAAATGGAGACTCAGAAAGGTTAAGTGACTTGTTTAAGGTGTTTCAGCCAGCTGAAAGTAGAGCCACTTAGAAATCAGACCTCCAGTTTCTTTATCCATTCTTTCTCCCCCACATTGCTGAACAGAAGATGAGGTCCTAAAACATGGACTGAGGATATGCTTTAAAAACACATCAGAGAGTTACCCTGGGTACTCTGTATCCAGGCTCAGGAAGCTGGGGAGTCCCTCTGGAACAGAGATCTCCTGTGAGCTGAGCTATGGCATGAGTGACAGGACTGGGGTGGAGGCCAGGACTGCGGTATTGACGGACAGCAGGGGTGAAGCCAGCAGACCCGAGCCACACTTCTTCCCATGGTCTCACTCCTGCCTCCCACTCCCATTCTCCTGCTGCTCTGTTCTCTCAACAGCTTGCCCGCTATGCCAAGGAAGGCTTCCTGCACTTGGATGCCCTGGGGACCACCACGCTCCTCCCTGACACCCACTGCCTGGTGGACAACTCCAAGAGTCAGCTGCCCCAGCTCCTGGACTGCGACAAGGTCAAGAGCAGCCTGTACAAGCACTGGAACTTCATCCAGGTGAGTGTTGTACAGACAGGGTCAGTGCCCAGAGTTGGGGCAAGAGGCTGCAGACCACAGAGGGGAATCCCACTTCCCCAAGGTTTCCAGCAAGGAGCAACCCTGAACACAGATCTTCCTGCCCCAGACTGGGTTTGTGGCCCCAAAGAACTTCCTGGGGACAGCTGTGGAGTTTCTGCATGGGGTAGCATTTCTGATTCCTATATCAGTGCTAGGCTGATTGAGTTGAGCTCTGATCATTCCTGAGAGAGGAGTGAGATGGGACTTCCCTGAAGTCTACGAAGTACCCACAGCCAGTGGGGTTGAGAACATCAGACCAAGAATATCCCAGGAAACTCCCCATCCTAACCCTATTACACCAATGCTCCTCACCTGATTCAGACACTCCAACCGAGTGAAGCTTATGTAGGTTCTAACTTCAGAGTCCCCAGAGGAGGTCCTCATGATTCCCTGTCCCAGGCCCATGCAAAGAATTTTGGTGGAATTGATTCTCTGCAAGAAGCTATGTGCCAGGCCTCATGATGGTTAAGGCTTTCTCTCTCTCTTTTTCTTTCTCTCTTGGTTCTCTGTTGTGATCTCTATCTCCCTCTCTCTACATTTCTTTCTCTTCTCTCTCATCTCTCCTCTCTCTCTTCTCTCTCTCCCCCTTTCTCCTCTCATCTCTCCTCTTTCTCTTTTTCTCTCTCTCCTGTCTTCTCTTCTTTTTGCTTTCTCTCTCTTCCCTTTCTTTTTCTCTTTTCTCCATCTTCTCTCTCCTCTCTTTTCTCTGTCTTCCCTCTTTTTATATCTCTTCTCCTCTTCTTTGTCTTCTCTGTCTCTTTGTTTTCCTCTTTCCTCTCTTTATCTTCTGTCTCTCTCTCCCCTTTTTCCTCTCTCACTTCCCTCTTTTCCTCTCTCCTCTCTTTCTCTCTGTCTGCTCTTTGTCTCATTCTCTGTCTCTCTTTCTCTTTTTCTCTTTGTCATTTTCTCTCTCCTGTCTCCCTTTCTCCTCTATCTCTTGCTGTCTGTCTCCCTCTCTCTCTTCTCATCTCTTCTTGATGTTGCTGCCTCCCAGAGTGGAGCCATTATGAGCAAGGGCACAGGACAGTGCCTGGAAGAGGAGAACTGGGGCCTGGCTGGTATCACCCTCATCTTCCACAGCTGCATGGGTCAGAAGTGGACCATTAAGAACGCCATCAAGTAGAGGGAGGGAGCTGGGGCATCAGAGTGTGGACCCCAGGACATGGCTGGTCACTCTGGCCTCTGGACAAGCTGTCCTGCTGGAGAGACAGCAAGGGGCTGGCAGGCACTCAGCAGCACCCCCGCCCCCCACCCGAGGCTCCTCCAGAGTAGCACAGGGACCCTGGATGGAGACTCTGTCCACCTCAAGCATTCAGCTGCTCACAAGGTCCCTGCACCATGGAAAAGCCCCCACCCCTTCTCTGGGAAACCAAGAACTGTCTTCCGCAGCCTCTGATGTGGACCTGGTACTGAGGAGTAAGGCTGCCCAGCTCTCCACTGCATCTCTCATCCCAGAATCAGGACCTGGGACTGGCAGAGTCCCCTCCTGCATTGTCTTCTGCAGCAGCAGCTGCTGAACTCCAGCCATCAACACAGTGGGAGGCAGCAGGGGCTTCAGCCATGTTCTAGCTCCCCACCCTAAAAGGAGGCAGTGAGGATGGTGCCCTGTTTCCTCCAAGGTTGCTTCTGCCCACATGACACCTGCCTGTTCATGCCCCAAGGCAGCCACCACCCCAATCTTTCCCACCAAGGTGGCTTTGGGCACTGCAGCTCTGGACTTTTCTGGCCTCTCCTGAGATGACCTGGATGGAGTTGATGCTTTCTCTCCTAGTCACCTGGGCACAAGGCTCGTATCAATGTGCTGGACAAGCTCCCCTACCTGTGTCCAGAGGAAGCCAGAGACAGAAATACGCTAGGCCTGCAACATGGTCTCAGCTGTGATGGTCCTGCAGGATGAAGCTGGGTCAAGGACCAGGGAGCCCTGACTCACGGAGGCTGCCCACAGGGAGCATCAGGGTCCCTCTGTCCAGAACCTAAGGGCTGAAGTGAAGGCTGCTGAGAACCTCAAAGATGCTTTCAGTTCCCCTCATTTCACCCCGTGCTCTGCTGGCTGGCAGAGGAGAAGGCAGTCGTTTCCTCTCTTAAGAGTAATAATTATTTTCGATTTCCCTCTGGTTAGGGTGCACGTAGTTAATATATGAACACATGTTCATGCACGAGCGTGTGTGCCTGCGTGCTGCGCATGGCAGGGTGTGTGCTTGTGTGTCTGCCTGTGTGTTCCAGAGAATGTGGCCATGCTGACCTGGCTGTGTGGCCCTGGGCTTGCCACTTTATTGCTCACCTGGATGGGGATGAGGGAGATGAGAAGGGTGTGGGTTTGGCCCATGTCACTGGCCAGAAGCATGTGGCTCAGCCCTGCCCTGTGGGGGCCCCTGATGGAAGGCTGTCCCATCTCCCGGTCCCCATCTCTTTCCCCATGCTGTCTCTGAGTAAGTCCTGCCCAGAGCTGAACCATGTAGCTGCCCCTTTGCACTGTGTGGGATTCACAGAGTCTCATTTGGTGAAATAGATACACGTTAGCACTTCTCAGAGCGGCCTCTTTGTGTCTTGATTTCTCCAGAACTGGAACGTGGGAGGGGAGTGATGGAGGCATGGGGGGAGGGCTTCTTTGACTTTGAGGGTTTAGCGTTATTTATTTATCTAGTTAAGAGATGGGGTCTTGCTCTGTTGCCCAGGCTGGAGTGCAGTGGTGCAGTCATGACTCACTACAGCCTTAAACTCCTGGGCTCAAATGGTCAGGTATGCATCACATCTTTTCAATTTTTAAAAAAAGATTCTTTTTTAATTTTTAAAAAATAATTCTGTGAAGATGAAATTTTGCTATATTGCTCAGGCTGACGCTGAAATCGCAGCCTCAATCTTCCCACCTTGGTCTCTCAACGTGCTGGGATTTCAGGTGTGAGTCACTGCATTCAGCTAATTAAAAAAAATTATAGAGCAGGGTCTTGCTGTGTTGCCCAGATTCGTTTCAAACTCCTGGCCTTAAGCAATCCTTTCACCTCAGCCTTCTGAGTTGCTGGAAACACAGGCACAGGCCACTATACCTGGCTGATTTATTTTTTTTTGGGATAGAGTCTCACTGTTTCCCAGGCTGGAGGACAGCGGCACAATCTTGGCTCACTGCAACCTGTGCCTCATGGGTTCAAGTGATTTTCCTGCCTCAATCTCATGATTTGCTGGGATTACAGGCATGCACCATAACTTGCTATTTTTTTTTTTTTATTTTTTTTTTATTTTTAGTAGAGACAGGGTTTCACCATGGTCAAGCTGGTCTCAAACTACTGACCTTGTTATCTGCCTGCCTCGGCCTTCCAAAGTGCTGGGATTATGGGTGTGGGCCACTGTACCCAGCCACCTGGCTGATTTTTGAGAAACCAGCCCTCTCTTGTTATGTTGCCTGTGATAGTCTTGAATTCCTGGGCTCAAGTGATCCTCCCACCTCAGCCCCACAAAGTGCAGGGATTACAGGTGTGAGTCAGCGCACCAGGTCTGGGTTTGCTCTTAGTGAAGGCAAAAGGCCTGCACACACTGAGGCTGACTGAAGCAATTTCAGCCTACCTTCACTCTCGCCTATCCCTTCAAAGCAGGACAGAACTGGACACTTGACCCTCACTTACTAACCCTTCTGTGTCCCAGGTTAGGGGTGTCAGGTTGGCACAGAAAGCTGTAAGGAGGGGAAGACCTACCATGGGACCCGGCCTGATCCAGCCTTTCCTGCCACCAACCAGTGAATTCCACCTTTTAAGCCCCCAGAGCTCGTGGTGGAAGAATCTGCCTCTTGGATGCTATTGGAAAAGTAAAATTCGACACATCTTCAGGCCTTCTGTCTCGGATACCAGCAGCAGGGAATGGGCCCAGAGTCCCTGGGCTCTGACTGCTTTGTTTCTCTACCTGATGAGGAAGCCAGGAGGACCCATCTCATTCAGAGTCATATAACACATCTGTGGACAGATCAGCTGATGTTTTTCTTTGTGGTTTTATAGGAATCAGAGTCCATGAGTGCATGGCTGGAAAATTGTGCTGTTTGGTCATGAGGAGGTGGTGAATCTTAACCATTAGAGCCTCAGGGTGATGGTGGAAAAAGCTAGAGATCTTCAGACCCCCTGTGTGGGGTTGGTTGAGGGAGAGATGGAGAGAGGGCTTCGAGACAAATCATCAGGGTGTGGAGCTCACAGCCTCCAGTGCCACAGAACAGAGTCAGCGAGTCGGAGCTCATGCTCACTGCACTTTGGGCTCATCTGTACTCACAAGCCTGCACCCCTAAGATAAAGACATCAGCAAGCATCTTGGAACTTGAGAGAGATAAGTACCCCCTCTTTTTTTGAGACAGAGCCTTGCTCAGTCACTCAGGCTGGAGTGCAGTGGTGCAATCTTGGCTCACTGTAACCTCTGCCTTCTGAGTTCAAGCAATTCTCCTGCCTCAGCCTCCTGAGTAGCTGGGATTACAGGTATGAGCCACAACACCCAGCTGATTTTGTGTTTTTAGTAGAGATGGGGTTTCACCATGTTGGCCATGCGGGTCTGGAACTCCTGGCCTCAAGTGATCCACCCGCCTTGGCCTCCCAAAGTGCTGAAGTTACAGGCATGAGCTACTGCATCCAGCACCCCTCTTTTTTAGGGCCACAAAGTGGCAGAACAAGATAGCCCAGCTTGCTTGTTTATGTGGCATGTAGGATGCTGGCTCAGGACCCCTGGAAGACTCTCTGGCACTGGTACGAGTGTTCTGAGCTCTGACCCTTGGTTACAAGGTCCAGTAGCCTGGGTAGCCTATTCACATTAGAAACCATCTCCCAGTAGCTTCCCCCATGGGATCAGAAGACCTGGGGAGACTACTCAGAGCATGAGGTCAGGATCCCAGGGCAATACCCTCTTGACCCCATAGGGTCCCATCTGGGCCTGATGGCACTGGGAGTGGCCTGGGACCAAGGCAGAGAAGAGGAATTGACAAAGCAGGAGAGAGGGAGGAAGAGAAAGAGAAGCAAGACCCCAGTGGGGACCAAAGGATTGGTCCTGTCCTTTGAGAGAATTTAAAAGCTCTGGATGGCCAGGCATGGTGGCTCATGCCTGCAATTCTAGAACTTTGGGAGGCTGAGGAGGGTAGATCACTTGAAGTCAGGAGTTCAAGACCAGCCTGGCCAACATGGTGAAACCCCACCTCTACTAAAAATACAAAAATTAGCCGGGCATGGTAGCATGAGTCTATAATTCAAGCTACTCGGGAGGCTGTGGCAGGAGAATTGCTTGAGCCTAGAAGATGGAGGTTGCAGTGAGCCAAGATTACACCATTGCACCCCAGCCTGGGTGATGGAGCAAGACTCCATCTTGAAACAATAAACAAACAAATAAATAAATAAATAAATTGGATAAGATAAGATAAAATAAAATAAAGTTTTGAGACCCATAGGAGTTCGAGATCATCCATGGCCAACCCCATCCCTACTAAATATACAAAAATTAGCCAGGCATGGTAGCAGGCATCTGTAATCCCAGCTATTCAGGAGGCTGAGGCAGGAGAATCTCTTGAGCCCAACAGGTGGAGGTTGCAGTGAGCTGAGATTGCACCACTGCACTGCAGCCTGGGCAATAGAGTGAGACTCTGTCTCAAAAACAAAAATAAAATATAAAAAAAAATGGAGATCTCATATCTCTGCACAGGGATGGCCAAGGCAACAAACTTCAAGCCTCCAGCTCAAGGGAAATCTCTGGCCAGCCCCTTCCTCTCACAGTAGACATCCCCTATCTGTGACCATTTCTTTCTCTTTCCTTTAATTCTTTTCACCACTCAATGTAATATGGCAAAAAACAAAAAAAGTTGCAGATGGTAATCCTGATAAATACTGAAGCTGTCAAAGCCTATGTCTTTTAATCTCTGTGGTTTCAGACATCTCACATGCTTTCTTTCTGGTTAGATAGATGCTGGGGGCTGGAGAGGGAGAATTAGAAATGATAGGGCCAGCACAGTGGGGGCCAGATGCCACCTGTATAAGCCACTCCAAGCCTTCTTCTGTGGGTTTCTGGAGCCATTTTTTTCATCTGATATTTTTTCTGCCATCCTTTAAAAACAACTCGGTTTCATAAAGTGAGATCCCGGTGAATGCCAGCAGCTGTTTCCATAGGAAAAGGCTACTTGGATGACTGGACATGTTCAACATGGAGGCTCCATCTTCCCTCCTCTTTGCCAAATCATGTGGACAGTAAGAAGATAATATGGCACCAGTCAGGCAAAGACTCCATTTTCATAATAAAATTAGGATGGGGTGACCAGCCTCCCCTGCGCACTATGTCAACATCACACCTGGTCAAATCAATCTGTGAGCCTTACGAAAATCAGACACCATATCCTCAAGCCTGCCTATAAAATCTGGTGCTGTCCAAGGACCAGATTTTCTTTTTCGGGAACCCCTCCCTCTTGCAAAGGAGAGACCCATTCTCTTTCTTTTGCCTATTAACCCTCTGCTCCTAAACTCACTCCTCGTGTATGTCTGTGTCCTTAATCTTCTTGGCATGAGACAATGAACCCTGATTATTTACCTCAGACAAAGACATCACTTCAATACTACCATGCCTGGCTAAATTTTTCTTTCTTTTGTAGATTTGAGATCTCACTACATCAGCCAGTCTGGTAGTATTTCTTACATAGAGTAATAGGTGGCATCCTTCTAAAGAAAAAAAGAACTCTCACAGACCCTCAGGGCTGACCTAATTTATTTTTTACTATTGTGTTTCTCAAACACGTGTAAACATAAAATGGCTTCTAATCATAGGTCTTTGCAACTATAAAATAAGAATAAATTTACAAGTTGATATGGACAAATCTACAAAGTAGATAAAATTTCATTTAACAGCATTCATTTAACCTGGTGGCACTGTCGCTCACTGAAATGAAATCGTTGCTGCTTCAGATGTGAATGTGGCACCAACTGAGCCAGCCGAGGTTCTTCTGTGCTTCATGATCACCTGATTCTCCCTCTGGTTTCCTGTACTCTGGAGTATTTTGGAAACGTTTACTCACCATTCATTCATTCATCCCATATTTATTGAGAACTTTCTCTCTAGGGTGTGGCTAAGGGAAAATTAATAAGCAATAAGGATAGAAATACTGCTCTCTGGGAATTTATATTCTAGCAGCTTTCCTGAGTGACAAACACATTTCTATTAAAATCTCCACCCTCAGCTGGGCACAGTGGCTAACACCTGCAATCAAAGCTCTTTGGGATTCACTTGCTGAGGCAAGTGAATCACCTGAGGTCAGGAATTCAAGACCAGCCTGGACAACATGGTAAAACCCTCTTTCTACTAAAAATACAAGAGTTAGCTGGGTGTGATGGTGGTTATCTGTAATCCCTGCTACTGAGGAGGCTGAGGCGGAGATTACAGTCTGCTGAGCCTGCACCACTGCATTCCAGCCTGAGCAACAAGAGTGAAACTCCTTGTAAAACAAAAGAAGCACCACTCTCTTCTTCTTTTTACTCTATGACAATTTCCATAGAATAACATAGCCCCAGAGCTGCTGGCACACAAACACATGTCCTAAAGACACATCCAGTACTCACTTGGGCCATCCAGGTAATGCAGAAGATACTCATATTAATTTTCTTTTGAGACAAAGTCTCACTCCATCATCCAAGTTGGAGTGCAGTGGTGTGATCACAGCTCACTGTAACCTTGGCCTCCTGAGTTCAAGTGATTCTCCTGCCTCAGCCTCCTAAGGAGCTGGGGCTATAGGCATGTGCCACCATGCCAGGCTAACTTTTGTATTTTTAGTAGAGATAGGGTTTCACCATGTTGGCCAGGCTGGTCTTGAACTCCTGACCTCAGGTAAATGGCTTGCCCTTACCTCCCAAAGTGCAGATATAATAGGGGTGAGCTACCATGCCTGACCTAATTTCTGATAATCACCAAAATAAAGATAAAGCACTTTGAAAATCTTACACAAATCTTGTACATGCAAAAGTCAGAGGCTCAGCCAGGCACGGTGGCTCATGCCTGTTATCCCAGAACTTTGAGAGGCCGAGGTGGGTGAATCAAAAGGTCAAGAGATCAAGACCAATCTAGTCAACATGGTGAAATCCTGTCTCTACTAAAAATACAAAAATTAGCTGGACACGGTGGCATGTATGTGTAGTCCCAGCTACTTGGGAGGCTGAGACAAGAGAATCGCTTGAACCCAAGAGGTGGAGGTTGCAGTAAGCCAAGATCACACCACTGCACACTCCATCCTGCTGACAGAGTGAGACCCCATCTCAAAAAAATTAAAAAGTCAGAGCTCTCTAGATGCCTTCAAATCCCCAGGCGGAGAGGCAGAGCTTCAGTCACTTTCCATTACACACATGTCCTTTTATCTTGTTGAGGCATTTGAAAAGGAAGTGTTACCAACAGACCAACAGCAGCTCTTACTTCTAAGAGAAAAAATTACCCACAGAGTGTGTGTTTCTAACTCTTGCTTTTCTTCTTATCTTGCCTTGTGTGAAAAACAACTGTCGTAGTTCATTTAAGTTGCTATTACGGAATGCCTGAGGCTGGGTAATTTTATAAAGAAGTGAGGTTTATTTGGCTCATGGTTCTGCTGGCTGCTCAAAAAGCATGGTGCCAGCATCTTTTTCTGGTTAAGGCTGTGGGCTGCTTCCACTCATAGTGGAAGGTGAAGGGGAGCTGGTATGTGCAGAGATTACCTTGTGAGAGAGAAAGGAGGCAAGAAAGAGGAGGAGGTTCTAAGATCTTTTAAATAATGAGGTCTCACAGGAATGAATACAGTGAGAACTGACTCAGTACCCAACCCATTCGTAACAGATCTCCTGCCAGGACCAGAACACCTCCCAACCAGGCTCCACCTCCAACACTGGGGATCACACTTCAACATGAGATTTGGAGGGGCAAATAACTATATTGTATCAAGAACAAAATCTCACAATTTGCTGGGAAGGACATTGGAAAGGCATGGTCAGAGTGAGGTATAGGGATAATTGGTGAACTTCATCAGTATCAATTGTTCTAATCTTTTCACTGAACATATAGTTCATTGGTAGCTAATATTATATCTGCTCCCCAGTCCTGAGTGTCTGGGCTCTCCTTCACTGAGCCACTTGGAAAGGCGGGAAAAGTAAAGCTTTTGGTGGGACTCTTGCAATAGGCAGTAGGCAACAGCATGAGCTTTGGACATTGAGATCCCTATAGAGGCCTGTGGGGCAGCCACTGATTAGTTATAAAGCAGGGCACTTGTAATCCCACCATGCGGGGGGAAAACAAGGAAGATATAGGCTGCTCAGGTTTTCAATTATTCCCCAGGCATTTTGCCCTTGAAAATCCACAAAGAGTGAAATCCTAGCCCAAGGCACCAAACCGAATTTCTGGATTTCTCTGCCTCAATACAAGCTGCAGCCTCTTTAATTCAGAATTTGTGATACCTGTATTTAAAAGTATGCCTATACATTTGCCCATATGAATAAGACTCAGAAAATGAAATGTGTACACCAAAAGCTCTTTACCTGTGTGTCTTCTCAGTGCTTCACAGGCCCTCCTTTGGGATAGATCCTACCTTTCTGCTATTTGTACCCACTTCTTTGAAGAGTGTCCTCTCCCTGGGGCCCACGTGGGAACTAGAAGAAAATTCCAGTTCAGGTGCACCCTCACACTGCACTGATACCACCACTATTTTATGATTCAAATTTCCTTTGCCCCCAAAAGCTTAGATCCAACATACCATAAACTTGCACAAATTAATGGTGTTATAAGTACTTATCAGAGGTGTTACAATAATTATTTTATTTTTCAGATATGGGGTCTTGCTCTGTTGGCCAGGCTAGAGTGCAATGGCACAATCACAGCTCACTGCATCCTCGAACTGCCGGGATCAAGCAATCCTCCTGTCTTAGACTTTGGAGCAGCTGGGACTACAAGCACACACCACCACGCCTGACTAATTTTTAAAATTTTCATAGATATGTGGTCTTACCATGCTGTCCAGATTGGTCTTGAATTGCTGTCGTCATGCGATCGTCCTGCCTCAGCCTCCCAGAGTGCTGGGATTACAGGCATGGGGTGCCATGCCCAACCTCGCAATTCTTTTAGAGGGTAGAATCAGCCACTGGCCCCTGAAAAGAAACTGTTTTTTCTTTCTTAAGAGTTTGTATGAGGTTCTAATAGGCAACCAGCCAAGGGCACAGTGACAGAGTCAAGGAAACCTGCAGAAGAAGAAAGAAAAGCAGACACTCCTGATTCCCATTTGCCCTGCCAGCTGCTTCAGGGACTGAGGCAGGAGGATCGCTTGAGCCCAGGAGGTGAAGGCTGCAGTGAGCTATGATTACACCATGGTCCTCTAGCTTGAGTATTAGTCTGTTCTCACACTGCTATGAAGAACCCATACACAGTCATGCAAGACGATGCCCTGTGCTCTTCCGAGCTCCCCCAGTGCGTGTGACAATATCCCAGAGGTGTCATCTGAGCCCGGGCCTCACTCTTGACTGCTGTGAGATAAGTATGAGTGATGGCAGCTTCATGGAAGAAAGCCCCACCATCTCCACGGAGGACACAGCCAGGGCTTTTGGTTGGTGTGGTGGGAAGAACTTGCTGTTTTAGTTGTTTTTCTTGAAGATACCTGCTTTTTAAAAGAATTTCCCAGTGGGGTGAAGAAGTTGAGTGCCAGAGGCCATATGTGGGGGAAGGTGAGCATTCCTCTCAAATACAGGGGAGGCTTTTGGGTTTGGATTGTCATTTGTTTTGTTTTGTTTTGTTTTCTATTGCTTTCCCTGGATTGATCTTGCGGGTCCGCTGGTTTCTTTATCAGGTTGCTGTTAACTGCTGTTGCCTGGGGTGTTTTCTGATAGAGCAGATTCAGGCAGGATGCCCAGTGAAGAGGGCAGAAAAAGATAATTATCACTGTTCACCATAAGTGCCACCGTGATTTGAGAAGTTCCTATGTGCCAGGCACTGTGCAAAGTTTTCTTTTGTTTTGTTTTGTTTTTTGAGACAGTTTTACTCTGTCACCAGGCTGGAGTGCAGTGGCATGACCTTGGCTCAATGCAACCTTTGCCTCCTGGGTACAAGTGATTATCCTGCCTCAGCCTATGGAGCAGCTGTGATTACAGGTGCATGCCACACACCCAGCTAATTCTCGTAGTTTTAGGAGAGATGGGGTTTCACTATGTTGGCCAGGATGGTCTCAATCTCTTGACCTCATGATCTGCCCCCTCAGCCTCCCAAAGGGCTGGAATTACAGGCGTGAGCCACCGTGCCCAGCCTGCAAAGTTTTTTATAAGCACCTTGTCTTTTAATCCTCACAGCAAGCTTATGGGCAGGTGGTATCATTTTCTCTCTCTAGATCGAGACATTGAAACTCAGGGAGATTAACAACTGGTCTCAATACTACATAGTCTGTACATGGCAGGTTTGGGTTTCATGCCTCAGCCTATCTCACTCAGATCTCTTGTTCTGGGCTGGGCTTGGTGGCTCATGCCTGTTATCCCAGCATTTTGGGAGGCTGAAGCAAAAAGATCACTGGAGTTCAAGGTCAGCCTGGGCAAAATAAAAGACTGTTCCTACCATAAAAAAAAATATCTTTTTCTTCAGGACCACTAGGCTATATTGCCTGTCATATGGCTTTGCTCTGTTGCCTCTGTTCTAACATGAAAACCTTAGATGAGAGAGGAGGACAGAAGTGAGGAATTGGAGGAATATGACTAGATACATTGCTCTGGACCCTTAAATGCTAAAGGAGCAGAGATTCATTGATGTGTGTGTGTGTGCATGTGTGCACATACACATGCGCGTGCACACACACACACACACACACACACACACACAGGTCCTGGGAGAAGGAACTTCATTCTAAAGAAAAAAACAATTGCTTTAGAACAGCCAAGTGCTGCCTTAACTTCCAACTGCCTGTGTCACACTTCTGCCAACAAATGTGCACTTTAGGGATTCCCAGTGAGTAACTAGTGAAATAGCTCAGAGAGTCCTCATCAGGCTGGGAAAACAGTCTGACTCACATGAGATTAAAAACTTAATTTGGAAAATTACAAAATAATTAAGAAGTTCATTTGAGAAAAAATGATAGTTCAGGTAAATAACAATGGAAATAAAGTAGCATCAATAATCCTACCACCCAGAGAGATTTAAACTACAGTTTCACATCATTCTGAATATCCTTTCCCCCTAATCCTTGCATGTAGATGCATATAACCTTATATATATGCAACAGGGTCAGGACACAATTACATTTAATGGAATAACTTTAAATTTCTGCATTTTAGTCCTAAAAACCAGCTGCATTAATGCAAACTAGAGGAGCTAGGGCTGAGGGAGCATCTGGTATAAAGTGAAATGGGCTTTATTTAAGTTGAATCAATGAATCAGTAGTTTCTACTAGAAGTCTATGGGGTCATAGAATAGAAAATCCAGGATGAAGCCCTGGTGTGTGGCTCACAACTGCAATACTAGCAGCTCTGGGGTCCAAGGTGGGAGGATCACTTGAGGTCAGGAGTTTGAGACCAGCCTGGGCAACATAGCCAGACCCTGTCTCTACAAAAATGTAAAAGTTAGCCAGGCATGGTGGTGCATGCCATAGTCCCAGCTACTCCAGAGACTGAGGCAGGAGGACTGCTTGAGCCCAGCAGTTCAAAGCTACAGTGAGCTATGATCACACCCCTACACTAAAGCCTGGGCAACAGAGCAAGACCTTGTGTATTAGTCCATTCTCACACTTCCATAAAGAACTCCCTGAGACTGGGTAATTTACAAAGAAAAGAATTTAATTGACTCACAGATCCACAGGTTGTCCAGGAAGCATGGATAGGAGGCCTCAGGAAACTTACAAGAATGACGGAAGTGAAGAAGAAGCAGGCATGTCTTTCCATGGCTGGAGCGGGAGAGAGAGACTGAAGGGGGAGGAGCCACACACTTTTAAACAAGCAGATCTTGTGAGAACTCACTATCATGAGAACAGCAATGGGGAAATCTGCCCCCATGAGCCAGTCACCTCCCACCAGCTTCTTTCCTGAATATTAGAAATCACAATTTAACATGAGATTTTGGTGGAGACACAGAGCAAAACCATATCACTCTGTCTCAAAAATAAGAAAAAGAAAAGGAAAATCCAGGAGACATGGATAGTCTTGAAACTTGAAGTCTACTCAAAGAGGAACAGCTGGGCATTAATAAACCTGGAAGTCACATCTTACCAATGAAGAAACCAAGAACAAATTGCACTGGGCTGGGGGAATATGACTTGGGAAGATCACCATCAGTGCCTTCAACAATCTGTGGGCCATGATGGGGGTCTGTGTGCAGAGGAGAACGTCATTAAAAGATAACATAAATTTGTTTTTTATGACCTAGAGAATACGAATGGGACCAAGTGAATATGGCTTTGACTCAGTGAAAGAACCTGCTTCCTAACAGAGCCATACTCCCAAAGCTGAGATGAAGGTTTCAGGAGGGAAGGAGCCCTGTGTGCCTGGAGAGGTTCAAGCCAAGGGGGGCAACATTGACTGTCACTGCTAGTCCCATGGTTATGTCACCCCACTGTTCTTAGGAGAGGCTTCTGATGGCTCCCCATCCCAGCGTCCAACTGCTGACAAGAACGTGAGTTCTGTGCTCCAGTGACAGAAATGGGTGTCAAAGAGCTTCCTTTCATGGAACTGTGCACAGCAGCTGGGAGATGAAAGCTATATTTCTTACACGTCACTTGTACAGAGGAGAAGCAGAAAGTTTATTTAATGGGATGACTCTCAAAGGAGAAAAGAGAACACATGATTTAAAAAAAACCAGTTTATATTTAATCATGGGCAAAATCAAATGTGCATTCCTAAGTTTTTTGTTTCAAGAAAATGCAACAGACATATTATAGATCTAGCAGACAGAGAAGAAATAATTGTACTACAACAGGAAAATCATATTATAGATGGAGTAAAGCCCCAGGTTCAAGCTCAAAGGCCAAAAATTTTGCAAATACCTGGTGAAGAGAAAGATTTTTGAGACTGCCAACCTATTAAATGAAGTTAACATCACTGAGAAAAAAAAAAAAAAGAAATAATTGTAGACTCTCGCCTGTTTCAACATTTCTTCTTGGGAAGAAGCAAATCTCATGTATAAATTATGTAGTTTATTTACAAGAGGGGGAACACAGCTCTTCACTCCTAAAGTATGAACTGTGCATAGTGACTTTCTTCATAACAATACCATATGGAAAGGTAGAAGAAAAGCTTTACTTCAGAGAAAACTGACAAACACTGTGTTAGCCAGGTGATCAAAGTCAACCTCAGCAGTCACAAATCACATCCATAACATGTCCCCTCGATGAATGGGATGAAAATGGCACTTCTCGTCTGCAATCTCCCTCCCCAAAACTCCACAACCACAGTTTAATCATGAGGGAAACATCAGACAAATTCCAGTACAGAGGCACACTACAAAATATCTGACCAGTACTCCTCAAAACATCAAGGTCATTAAAAACAGGAAAAGCTTGAGAAACTGTCACCTCTTTTTTTTATTGCATTTTAGGTTATGGGGTACATGTGAAGAACATGAAAGGTTGTTGCATAGGTACACACTTGGCAGTGTGATTTACTGCCTTCCTCCCCATCACCTATATCTGGCATTTCTCCCCATGCTATCCCTCCCCAACTCCCCACCCCCTGCTGTCCCTCCCTTATTTCACCCCAACAGACCCTAGAGTGTGATGCTCCCCTCCCTGTGTCCATGTGTTCTCACTGTTCAACACCCACCTATGAGTGAGAACATGTGGTGTTTGATTTTCTGTTCTTGTGTCAGTTTGCTGAGAATGATGGTTTCCAGGTTCATCCATGTCCCTACAAAGGACACGAACTCATCGTTTTTGATGGCTGCATAGTATTCCATGGTGTATATATGCCACATTTTCCCTGTACAGTCTAACATCGATGGGCATTTGGGTTGGTTCCAGGTCTTTGCTATTGTAAACTGTGCTGCAATGAACATTCGTGTACATTTGTCCTTATAGTAGAATGATTTACAGTCCTTTCGATATATACCCAGTAATGGGATTGCTCGATCAAATGGAATTTCTATTTCTAGGTCCTTGAGGCATCGCCACACTGTCTTCCACAATGGTTGAACTAATTTACACTCCCACCAACAGTGTAAAAGCATTCCTGTTTTTCCACATCCTCTCCAGCATCTGTTGTCTCCAGATTTTTAATGATCGCCATTCTAATTGGTGTGAGATGATATCTCAATGTAGTTTTGATTTGCATTTCTCTAATGACCAGTGATGATGAGCATTTTTTCATATGTTTGTCGGTCCCATGTATGTCTTCTTTTGTAAAGTGTCTGTTCATATCCTTCGCCCACTTTTGAATGGGCTTCTTTGTTTTTTTCTTGTAAATTTGTTTTAGTTTTTGTAGATTCTAAATATTAGCCCTATGTCAGATGGGTAGATTGCAAAAATTTTTTCCCAGTCTGTTGGTTGCCAATTGACTCTAATGACTGGTCCTTTTGCTGTGCAGAAGCTGTGGAGTTTGATTAGGTCCTATTTGTCTATTTTGGATTTTGTTGCCAATGCTTTTGGTGTTTTGTTCCTGAAGTCCTTGCCTATGCCTATGTCCTGAATGGTTTTGCCTAGGTTTTCTTCTAGGGTTTTTATGATGTTAGGTCTTATGTTTAAGTCTTTAATTCATCTGGAATTAATTTTAGTGTAAGGTGTCAGGAAGGGGTCCAGCTTCTGCTTTCTACACATGGCTAGCCCATTATCCCAACACCATTTATTAAACAGGGACTCCTTTCCCCATTGCTTGTTTTTGTCAGGTTTGTCAAAAATCAGATGGTTGCAGATATGTGGTGTTGCCTCTGAGGCCTCTGTTCTGTTCCATTTGTCTATATCTCTGTTTTGGTACCAGTACCATGCTATTTTGATTACTGTAGATTTGTAGTATAGTTTGAAGTCTTGTAGAGTCATGCCTCCAGCTTTGTTCTTTTTGCTTAGAATTGACTTGGCTATGTGGGCTCTCTTTTGGTTCCATATGAAGTTTAAGGTGGTTTTTTCCAGTTCTGTGAAGAAGGTCATTGGTAGCTTGATGAGGAAAGTGTTGAATCTTTAAATTACTTTGGGTAGTATGGCCATTTTCACGATACTGATTCTTCCTAGCCATCAACATGGAATGTTTCTCCATCTGTTTGTGTCCTCTCTTATTTCATTGATCAGTGGTTTGCAGTTCTCCTTGAAGAGGTCCTTTACATTTCTTGTTAGTTATATTCCTAGGTATTTTATTCTCTTTGTAGCAATTGTGAATGGCAGTTGGTTCTTGATTTGGCTCTCTTTAAGTCTGTTATTGGTGTATAGGAACGCTTGTGATTTTTGCACATTGATTTTGTATTCTGAGACTTTGCTGAAGTTGCCAATTTGCCAGTCTGTGTCTTTTGATTGGGGCGTTTAGCCCATTTTCATTTAGCATTAATATTGTTATGTGTGAATTTGATCCTTCCATTTTGATGGTAGCTGGCTGCTTTGCCCATTAGTTGATGCAGTTTTTTCATGGTGTTGATGCTCTGTACCATTTGGTATGTTTCTGCAGTGGCTGGTACTGGTTGTTCCTTTCTATGTTTAGTGCCTCTTACAGGAGCTCTTGTAAAGCAGGCCTGGTGGTGATGAAATCTCTGAGTACTTGCTTGTTTGTAAAGGATTTTATTTCTCCTTCACTTATGAAACTTAGTTTGGCTGGATATGAAATTCTGTGCTGAAAGTTCTTTTCTTTAAAGATGTTGAATATTGGCTCCTACTCTCTTCTGGCTTGTAGAGTTTCTGCTGAGAGATCTGCTGTGAGTCTGATGGGCTTCCCTTTGTGGGTAACCTGACCTTTCTCTCTGGCTGCCCTTAGCATTTTCTCCTTCATTTCAACCCTGGTGAATCTGATGCTTATGTGCCTTGGGGTTGCTCTTCTTGAGGAATATTTTCATGGTGTTCTCTGTATTTCTTGGATGTGAATATTGGCCTGCCTTCCTAGGTTGGGGAAGTTTTCCTGGATAATATCCTGAACAGTATTTTCCAGCTTGGATTCATTCTCTCCGTCACATTCAGGTACACCTATCAAACATAGATTAGGTCTTTTCACATAGTCCCATATTTCTTGAAGACTTTGTTCATTCCTGTTTACCCTTTTTTCTCTAATCTTGCCTTCTCATTTTATTTCATTGAGTTGATCTTCGACTTCTGATATCCTTTCTTCTGCTTGGTCAATTCAGTTGTTAAAACTTGTGTATGCTTCACAAAGTTCTTGTGTTGTGTTTTTCAGCTCCATTGATTCACTTATATTCCTCTCTAAGTTGTTTATTCTCATTAGCATTTCATCAAATCTTTTCTCAAGGTTCTTAGTTTCTTTGCATTGGGTTAGAACATGTAATTTTAGCTCACAGAAGTTTCTTATTACCCACCTCCTGAAGCCTGATTCTGTCAATTCATCACCCTCATTCTCCATCCAGCCTTGTTCCTATGCCGGTGAAGAGTTGTGATCCCTTGTAGGAGGAGAGGAGTTCTGGTTTCAGGTGTTTTCATCCTTTTTGCACTGGTTTCTTCCCATCTTTGTGGATTTATCCACCTGTTGTCTTTGTAGTTGTTGACTTTCAGATTGGGTCCCTGAGTGGATGTCCAGTTTGTTGATGATGAAGTTATTTCTTTCTGCTTCTTAGTTTTCCTTCTAACATTCAGGTCCCTCTGCTGTAGGACTGCTGAGGTCCACTCCAGGCCCTGCTTACCTGAGGATTACCTGCAGCAGCTGCAGAACAGTAAGGGTTGCTGCCTGTTTCTTTTTCTTCTATCTTTGTCCCAGAAGGATAACCGCCAGATGTCAGTCTGAGCTCTCCTTTATAAGGTGACTCTTTGGATATATGGGGGTCAGGGAGCTGCTTGAGGAGACAGCCTGTCCTTTGTAGAGCTGAAGTGCTGAGCTGTGAGCTCCATTGTTCATTCAAAGCTGCTGGGCAGGTACGTTTATGTCTGCTGCAACAGAACTCATAAACCCCTCTTTTTTCCCCCAGGTGCTCTGTCCTAGTGAGTTAGGGCTTTATTTATGAGTTTCTGTTGTGCTGCTGCCTTTTTTCAGGGCTGCCCTGCCCAGCAACGAGGGAGCCTAGTCACTATCTGCCTGCAGAGGCTTTGCTGAGCTGCTGTGGGCTCCACCCAGCTGCCATGTGAACTTCCCTGTAGTCCTGTTTATACAGGTATAGTTAGAACTGCCTCCATAATGACGGCCCACCTCTGTAATGGCAGTCTCTCTCTGTAATGGTGGGCTGCCTCGGCAATGGCAGGCTGCCTCAGCAATGGGAGACTACCTCCGTAGTGGTGGACTACCTCGGTAATGGCAGACACCCCCACCCCCACAGAGCTGGACCAGCCCAGGTTCAGCTGTGTTTGCTGTACTCTCAATCCAGAGCATTTCAGATGGCTGTTTTTCTGTGGGGGTGGGACCAGCCAAGCCTGGTCACCTGGCTCCCTGCCTCAGAGCCCTCTTTTTTTTTTTTTTTAGTTGAACAGGCGACTCTGTCTCCCAGGTGTTCCAGTTGCCTGTTGAAAAGGTGCCGAGATCTGTGTGATTTCCCATGCTGCGATTCACTGCTCCAGCTGAAACAGCTGCGCTAAGATTTGTGGCGCTTTTTTGCCTGGGAATCTCCTGGCCTGGCTCCCTGTTTCAGTTCCCTTTTTTGTCAGTTGAATGGGTGACTCTGTCTCCCAGGAGCTCCAATCGCCAGCTAAAATGGTGCCTGGACCCATGTATCCTGTGCAGAGAACCACCACGTTGGCCAAAACAGCCACGCTAGTGACCCGTGGGGCTCCGCGCCTGGTAATGTCCTGGGCAATAAAAATCTCTGTGGGCAATAAAAATCCATCTGGAAATGCGGCATCTACTCACCCTCCAGGCTTTCACTGGGAGCTGCAATCCTGAGCTGCTCTTAATCGACCATCTTGTATCTGTTCCCTGAGAAATTGTCACCTCTTAACCAAGAGGCACTCACAGAGGTATGACAAGTAAAGGTAACATGGTATCCTAAATGGAATTTGGAACAAAAAAAGGATATTAGGATAAAAGTTAATAAAATCTGAATAAACAGCTGGCTTCAGTTAATAATGATGTATCATTCAACCGTCCAAAAAGGTAAAACCCCATCTCTACTAAAAATACAAAAATTAGCCAGGCGTGGTGGTGTGTGCCTGTAATCCCAGCTATTCAGGAGGCTGAGGCAGGAGAATCACTTGAACCCAGGAGATGGAGATTGAAGTGAGCCAAGTCTACTCTCCAGACTGGGTGACAGAGTGAGATTCTGTCTCAAACAAACAAAGGTATCAATATTGGCTTATTAATTCTAACAAATATATCTAACTCATGTGTGATTTTTATGATAGAGGAAGTTTGTGTGTGTGGTGGTGGGGCATAAATTATGAGAACTTTTTGTACGATCTCCCTCAATTTTTCTGTAAATCTAAAGCTGTTCTAAAATAAAGTCTAATACGAATTTTAGAAAGCATTAGATGGGCATTGTCTCGTGCAATCATCTCAGGCAGCCCTGGCCAATTTTGGATGCCAGAGGCTGAGAAGTGGTCATCCATTTGCCCAGGAGATATCATTGGCACTTTCTTTTCTTTTTTTTATTATACTTTAAGTTTTTGGTGATGTGCAAAGCGTGCAGGTTTGTTACACAGGTGTACATGTGCCTTGGTGGTTTGCTGCATCCATCCCCCCATCATCTACATTAGGTATTTCTCCTAATGTTATCATTTCCCAATCCCCCCACCCCCTGCTATCTCTCCCCTAACCCCCTCACCCCTCACAGGTCACAGCGTGTGATGCTCCCCTCCCTGTGTCGATGTGTTCGCATTGTTCAACACCCGTCTATGAGTGAGAACATGCGGTGTTTGATTTTCTGTTCCTGTGTCAGTTTGCTGAGAATGATGGTTTCCAGATTCATCCATGTCCCTACCAAGGACACAAACTCATAGTGTTTTATGGCTGCGTAGTATTCCATGGTGTATATGTGCCACATTTTCCCTGTCCAGTCTATCATCGATGGGCATTTGGGTTGGTTCCAGGTCTTTGCTATTGTAAACTGTGCTGCAGTGAACATTCGTGTGCATGTGTCCTTATAATAGAATGATTTATAATCCATTGGATATATACCCAGTAACGGGATTGCTGGATCAAATGGAATTTCTATTTCTAGGTCCTTGAGGAATTGTGGCACTGTCTTCCACAATGGTTGAAGTAATTTACACTCCCACCAGTAGTGTAAAAGTGTTCCTATTTCTCCACATTCTCTCCAGCATCTGTTGTCTCCAGATTTTTTAATGATCGCCATTCTAACTGGCATCACTGGCACTTTCTAACACTCAGCCATTATCAGCTATAAGAAAGGAACCAGTGGCCTTGGGGTGTTTTTCTCAGCAGAGCCATAAAAGTTCAGTGATACAGGCAGTTTAGTTAATATCATTAATAGCTATTGCAGAAAAGCCAATTGGGACTTGGATCTGAGGGAATCCATCTTTCTGCTCCCTCAGCGAATAAGAGGACGTGTCAGAGACTGCTGACTGCCCACCCAAGTTCCCTTTCTTCTTGAGTTAGACGACTCTATCCTGTATTGCTGTGTTCAGCAATGCGTGCAGCTGGGAAATCACAGTTCCTGGCCTCCGTTGCAGATAGGGGTGGCCAATGAGAAGTAAGTGGATGTCATTGTGTTGAATTATGGAAATGCTCTTTGAAGAGGATAATTCAGCTGGGTAATACACCCTTTGGCCCTTGCCTTCTCTTTTTACTGCTGCCTGGAATACAGACATAATGGCTGGAGCTGCTGCAACCATCTTGCAAATAATTTTGCAAAGACAAAAGTGCCTTTGAAATGGTGCAGCAGCAATATCTAGGCTGGAGCTAACATGCTAACTCTGGCTTGCCTACCTAAGGGTTTCTTTACATGAGAGAAAAATAAAGTGAAAAATGAACCTCTGGTTTATGCCGGAGTCACCTGGGTTTCTTCATATATGTCACTGAACATCACTCTTACTGATCCAGTAGCAAGAATTCTGCAGACTCAAAAGCAGTGTGGTCTGAGATTCGGGTGCTGTGGTTTGACCTGAAGATGAAGATGGAGTGTTGCGTGGGAACACTCTGCAGCTCATAATTTTGTAGGTCAGTTAGGAATAAATCAGCCACTGCACCACACAAAAGTCATTCACTGAAGCAGACCAAACACTCTGCCGAATCCACAGCCTGAGTAGAAGCAGGCCAGAGGGGAGAAGATTCTCCCAGGCTGCGGTTAGGCAGCATGAGGACAATGGACCAGGTACAAGATGAAAAAGGAAAAGAACTTCTCAGTAGACAAATCTCTGACAATTTCAGTGTCAGGAGAGTTAACATGGAGAAGAAGCGCACAGGCAGGGTCAGAATCCCTTGGGCCAATATATATTGAGTAGTTTGAGGCTAGGCCTATGCTATGCACTTTAAGACTGGAGCCACCATGAGTAGATACAGCTCTCAGTATCCTTTGAAAGTAAGTGGAAACATGTGATACAATTTTCCCCAAGAGAAGTTGAGCACAGTGGCTCATGCCTGTAATTCCAGCACTTTGGGAGGCCCAGGTGGGTGGATCACTTGAAGTCAGGAGTTTGAGACCAGTCTGGCCAACACGGTGAAACCCCATCTCTACAAAAAGCACACAAAAAAGTAGCTGGTGTGGTGGTGATGTGCACCTATCACCCCAGCTACCCGGGAGGCTGAGGCAGGAGAATCAGTTGAACCTGGGAGGTGGAGATTGCAGTGAACTGAGTTCACACCACTGCACTCCAGCCTGGGTGATAGAGTAAGACCATCTCAAAAACCAAGCAAACAAAAAAACCCACATTGTCTTCCACACGTAACAGTCTGGCAAGAACACTGTTTAGATACAAGATTTATTCTAATTTGGAGAGGCCCATGTAAACATGGAAACAAACTCAGAGAGATTTGGTACCTTATTCCAGGTGACTTGGGTCATCGGTGGTAGATGAAGAATGTTCTGTAAGATGCTGGCATCTGTGGATTTGCACAGCACCACTCATGATGCAGGCTGCATTGTGCCCTGTGATGAGGCTGCCTGGAGGAGGAGTCACAAAAGGGCCTGCAGTATTCGAGTATGGAAGCTATGATAAACAAGGCTGCCACCCACTGCAATCCCTGCAGGTTTCATGACCTGCAGGGAAGGTCCCCAGCTTCAAAGAGCTGCCGGCTTAGAAGGGAGTCAAGCGTGAGTGTGTGTGTGTGTCTGTGTGTGTATAATAGAGAGAGGGAGAGGAAAAAGGAGTAAGAGAGAGGCAGAAAGGGACAGGAGAGATGATAAGAGATAAAGAGATACAATGAAACAATTTCAGAGCAAAAGGGAGAATTAAACGGAATTGGACAGAAAATTAGAGACAAGAGAAAAATTTAGAGAGAAAGCCAAAGAGAGAGGAAGGAAGGGAGGAAGGAAAGAAAGATAAAAGTGGAGGAAAGCAGCATACAAAGAAATGAAGAGAAGGAAAGAAGAAAAGAAAGGAGGGAAGAAGTAAAGTGGGAGGGAAGGAGGGAAGAAAAATGAAGAAAGGAAGGAGGGAAGGAAGGAAAGAAAATGGAAGGAGAGAAGGAAGGAAGAAAGGAGGGAGGGAGGAATGGAAGGACAGAGTGAAGGAAAGAAGGAAGGAGGGAGCGAGGGAAAGAGGGAGGGAAGGAAGGAAGGAAGGAAGGAAGGAAGGAAGGAAGGAAGGAAGGAAGGAAGGAAGGAAGGAAGGAAGGAGAGACACGCAGGGAGTGTCAGTCTTGCGAGGGGGCTGCATGCTGGCTCTCCCTGCACCTGCAGGTTCAGTGCCCCGCTGGGAATCTGAATCGTCTTATAGTCCTGGCTTCCCCTTCATGTCCTACCAGCTGTTGAAGGGAACGCACATTTTAAGGTAAACAATGACAGCCAGCTGTGCAGCTGCCTGGGCTGCCCGAGGCCAGGTCTGGCCCGGGTGTGCCCTGTGTTTGGAGCACCCCCAAACCCCCAGGAGGAAGGCACCCTGAACAGGCATCTGTGGGGAGCAGCCAAGGGCTCCATGGACGTCCCTCGCTGGAGCTCAGGCGGAAACTGGGCTCTGAAGACCGATGCTCTGCCATCCCCTGCTGGCGCCTGGCCTTGATTCCGCGGCTTCCTTTCCCTGAAATGAAGGAGAGCAGGAGGGTTGTGAGGCTTCAGTGATTTCTCCCTGGGCCGAGCAGCGATGCGGGGGGGAGGAGGGGTTAGAGGAAACCAGAGCTGGCAAATGCATTCCCTTCTATGCCCTGGTCTGTGCTGTGACACGTGGCACCAGTCCTGCGTTGGCTTTATACCTCCAGGCATTTGGGGGCCTTCCAGAGGCAGGAGGATGGCTCGAAACCAGGAATTTGAGGTCAGCCTGGGCAACATAGCGAGAACCCCCAGCCCCCCGCCCCCCAAAAATGAAAGAATTATCTGGCCATGCTGGCTCACCTGTAGTCCCAGCTACCTAGGAGGCTAAAGTGAAAAATGCATCACTATTTAAAAAAAATCTAGGGTTTAACACTGAGAAATTGTATTAGTCCATTCTCACACTGCTATAAAGATAGTACCCAAGAGGCTGGAGGATTGCTTGAGCCCAGGAGTTCGAGGCTGCTGTGAGCTATGATGGTGCCACTGCACTCCAGCCTGTGAGACAAAATGAGAACTTGTATCTAAAAAATAAAAAAAATAAAAAAAAAAGAAAGAAAAGAAAAAGAAAGAAATTCTGCATACTTTATTAAAACTATATATACTTTTGATTAATGCATTAAACAGGCTATCAGTGATGGGTCTAATCGCTATTTTAAACTTGTATGAGCAGCAATATTATTACAAGATTTCTGCAGCACCTATAATTTGACACAAAATCTATGACGTCTGTTGGTGACAAAAGTGCATGTTCTTTTTAGCTACAGTGGTTTGTGGTTCACATTCATCATTAAAGGAAATGTTATATTTCATTTAGAGGTAAAGGAAACAAAGGGAATAATTTTCCCGTCCAAGTTCACAGATTCCCTGAATCTTACGCACAGAGCCCTGAGGAGTTCATGAACTTATTAAGAAGCTGCAGAGGGCTGGTGCCATATAGGTGGTGCCATTAGGTGGTGCCATGGCTCACACCTATACTCCCAGAGCTTTGGGAGGCCAAGGTAGGACGATCACATGAGGCCAGGAGTTCAAGACTAGACTGAGCAACGTAGTGAGCCCTCATCTCCATTTTTATCGTATTTTATTTATTTATATGGAGTGATTAGCCTGTTCTCAAACTCCTGATCTGGTGACCCACTTGCCTCGGCTTCTCAAAGTGCTGGGTTTACAGGAATGAGCCACCACGCCAAGCCTTTACTTTTTAAATATATATATATATATAAATATATAATATTTTATATTATATATAATATAAAAAGTAAAGGCTGGGTGAGGTGGATATAATATGTATAATTATATATATATATAATTTTATATACATATATATATATTAAAGAAGCTGCCAAAGTAGAGTTTTTGCTCAGATCTTACCTTGCTAGGGCACAGCAGGATGTCAGACACCATCCTCAGAGGTGAAACCCCCAAAAGTATTAAAGGCAGGTAGCAGTTCGAGGTATGGATCCCCTGGTCACCAAGACTAGTAACAGTAATGCATTGTTAAAGAATAGCAACCAAAATGTCTTACATGCTGGAGACAATGCAAAGGACTCTATCTCATTCCATCTGTCCACCCCATACCTCTTAACCAGCCCAAGTAACCTGACAATATCCCAGACGAATTTCCTGGGTCATCACAGTCAGTTTTCATACCTGGGTCCCTGGAGGGGGCTGAGGTCAGAAGAGGGTATGGGCTGTTGTCATCTTGGATATGTTCCAGAGTGGCAACAGCCCTGGAGAAACCTCTGCAGGGGCTCTCCAGAATCCGACCTGACAACAGAACCCTCCCATCTTGTCTTTGCTTTCAGCTTTCTTGATTCTAAGCTTCAAATTTTGCCATATACTGGGTCAAAGATACCTATCTGGGCCAGGCACAGTCCCTCATGGCTGTAATCCCAACACTTTGGAAGGTTGAGATGGGAGGATAACTTGAGGCCAGGAATTCAAGACCAGCTTGGGCAACAGAGCAAGATTCCATCTCTACAAAAATAAAAAAAATTAGCCAGGCATAGTGGCATACACTTGAAGTTCCAGCTAGTCAGGAGGCTGAGGTGGGAGGATAGCTTGAACCCGGGGGTCTGGGGTGCAATGAGCTAAGATTGCACCACTGCACTGTAGTCTGGGCAACAGAGTGAGACTCTGTCTCAAAAAGTAAAAATTAAAACATAAATTCCCATCTCTGTGGTTATATCCTTCAGATACAACAGATCAAGTCTTTGGGCTTCAGAGCAAGGATCAACTCTCATGGCTATAACAAGAGGGCTCAGGTCACGAGGCATCCAGGAGCTGGTTAACTCTGCCCATCAGGACACTCCGGCAAAGGCCAGTCTGGGTGCCCCACCTCCCAAAGGCAAGCATGAGGAGGAAAACCCAGACCTGCATACAGGTGCTCTTACGACAGGGCTATGTGCTTCAGCAAAGCGCTAAGTTTAAATACAGCATTCAGGGCCCCGGGGACACCATAGAGAGAACCCCAGAGACAAGCCACTGAGCAGAGATCTGTGCATTAAAATCTTCTTGCCACCAAAGTCCCGCCAGGGTCTGTGACGGTTTCCCGCAGGTTTCTGAAGCAAGCACTGCAGCAGCGCCATCTGATGGGCAAAAGGCAAACTCAGTGGATCCTCCAAGAGGAAACAAATTGTGGAATTCAGGGGCAAAGAGAGGATTTGAACTAGATTCAGCTTGACTGGACTTTAGACAGGCTTCTTGACTCTCACCCCGACCTCCTTTCTCTTCTACCATTAACTTTAAAAAAACACTGCCAGGCACAATGGTGCCTGCCTGTAGTCCCAGCTATTCAGGAGGCTGAGGCAGGAGGATTGCTTGAGCCCAGGAGGCTGAGGCTTCAGTGAGCTATGAGCTATGAGCCACTGCACTCCAGCCTGGGTGACGGAGCAAGACCCTGTCTCTGGAAAAACAAAAGGCAAAATGAAACAAACAACAAAAGCTTAAGACTGCAAATTCTTTCTGTCCCCTTTGAAATATATATAAACCTTCCTCCAGCCTCTTCACCAGTTTTACAACACATGATATGCTATCCCCAAGGACCTGGGAGCCATCTCTTTGAAATGTAATTGCCAAGAAAAATAGTACCCATATCTCTTAGTTTCAATAGGAAGGTAGGAGCCTAGCTTAGAGGGATAGCAACCAGCAACCACCCATGACAGAATAACAGAAAAAAATTTGCAAATTCAGGAACAACTCAATGTATTTGACACATCTCACCCAATAACCTCCCCCTCAACATTCTCCAGAACTTTTGCAATAGGGCACCCCAGTGCTGATGCTTAGAAACTCTCCAGGCCAGCATGGTGGCTCACACCTAATCCCAGCATTTTGGGAAGCCAAAGTGAGCAGATCATGAGGTCAGAAGTTTGAGACCAGCCTGGCCAACATGGTGAAATGCTTTCTCTACTAAAAATTAAAAAAATAAATTAGTCAGGCATGGTGATGTGCACCTGTAATCCCAGCTACTTAGGAGATTGGGGTAGAAGAATCGCTTGAACCTAGGAGGCGGAAGCTGCAGTGAGCCAAGATTGCACCACTGCACTCCAGCCTGGGTGACAGAGCAAGACTCCATCTCAAAAAAAAAAAAAAAAGAAAAAAGAAAAGAAAAAGAAAAAGAAACACTTCAGCTCATGGTGTCAGCAGAGTCAAGGTTAGCCTTTGCTATCATCTTGAATAATGTCTTCCCTACCTGCTTACCTCTGTCTGATGCAAATTTTCTTAGACATAGCTTTTTTAAGGACCCACTCTAGAGCTTGAAATCCACTCCCACACCCCCATGATGCTTCAGAAGTGACAGAACTCCCCTCCTCCTATCCATAAGGTAGACATCTACACACCTTGCCCTCCCTGGCTCCACCCACCTCTCTTTTCCTCCCACTCCCACTGCCCCAACTCAGGCCCAAGGTACAGAAGTCAGAATCTTTTATAAAGTCAGGAACACAGCTTCTGGGGTGTCCTGGGAGAAGATTTCATTGCCTAGGTTCTCACTGATTTTCTTTTTCTTTTTCTTTTTAAAGCTATCATCTGATTGGGTGCTGTGGCTCACGCTGTAATCCCAGCACTTTGAGAGGCTGAGGTAGGTTGATCACCTGAGGTCAGGAGTTTGAGACCAGCTTGACTAATATAGTGAAACCCCATCTCCAATAAAAATACTAAAAATTAGCTGGGCATGGTGGCAGGCACCTGCAATCCCAGCTACTCAGGAGTCTCAGGTAGGAGAATCACCTGAACAAGGGAGGCGGAGGTTGCAGTGGGCCGAGATCATGCCATTGCACTCCAGCCTGGGCAATAAGAGCAAAACTCCATCTCAAAAAAAAAAAAAAAAAAATCTAAGCAACATCAGGCTTCATGGCCCGGTCTCATATGTCGATCCTAAAACTTCTAAAGTTTAGGTAGCTGGAAGTTTTATTCAGAGCCATCTCTAGAGAAATAGTACAATGGCTCATGCCTGTCATCCCAGTGCTTTGGGAGGCCAAGGCAGGAGGATTGTTTGAGCCAGGAGCTTGAGGCTTCGGTGAGCTATGATTGCACCACTGGACTCCAGCCTGGGCAGCAGAGTGAAACCCTGCCTCTAAAAAAGAATTAAAAATTTTTAAACATAAGATAAATTTTTTAAAAACAAATTTTTTTTAGTTAAATCAAAGATCAAACGTCTCTCTCAACTTCTCAAACATAACCATATGTAGCCACTGACAGCAGGAGGCAGTGCCTCTGGTTTGAACGTTGTCTTGGGGGTCACTGCTGGCCTCTCTTAAGATGTCCCTCATCTTAAGATGGATGGTCTCAGAGAGCAACGTGAGTCATGCTTGCATCAATCTCTGTTAACCAGGGGCATCCATAGTGGATAGTGGCTTGTCCTGTCCCCAAGTTTTTTCTGTGTCATTGGTCCCTTCACTGATTCCAGGTCCTTATGGTGGTGGCTTTAGGAACTTCCAGGCTTCTATGGACCCTGCACAGGTTGAGGAACTGAAAGCTTCACCCGTCTCCCAGGGCTGGGCCCCTATTTCCACAGTCCTCTTGCTGCCACACATTGGCATAGGACACTCTGCAAGGAACCTATTTCCTCACTAAATTCTAAATCCCTCTCTGTTTCAGCGTCTACATCTATCTTTCCACCTTTCTTCTTTCTTGCCTTCTCCAAATCTCTCCTGCACAATTCTCTAGTTGAAAGGTGAAAGGGAGCTCTCATCCCTCTAGAGGAACAGGACACCCTTGATATCAAAGCCCCCACACATCAGCAGGCAGTGAAAGTCTATATTCAGACCACCCAGCATTGCTCTCGCTGCTGTAAAGAGAGGCAACTGGAGTTCAGAAACACTTTGCTCTGCCAACAAAAGCCTACAGCAGTCAGTTTCCTATTGGCTCAGAAAAGTATTGTTTGAAACACAGAACTAACTGAGAATCCTTCTTCCTGGGCTACATCCACCCCCTCTTGGAAGTAGGGAGTCTTTCTCATTGAATAGGTGAGGGAGAGACCCGGCACAGCTGAGAATGAGGTATCCCTCATTTGACTCATGTCAAAGTGAAGTAAATATGGCTGAGGAGGACTCTGTGCTTCTATATTTGAGTCCTTGTGGATGAGCCATAACCTAACTTAAAAAAAAAAAAAACAACAAAAAAAAACAAAAACAGAGAAGGGTCTTTTCTTGTCCACATCAGTATTGGTATAGAAACAAAACTAAATGGGCTGGTAGTCGAGGAAGTGGAACAGCATCAATTCTGAAGATGGGGACAGAGAAATCAAAGATATCCCATCTTAGAAACTGAAAAGCCTCTTGCCATTTCCTTCATCTGAAACTGTTACTGTCAGCAAAACCAGAGCTGTCAAGATCAGGGCTCCATAGGGAATATCAGATTGGGGGGTGGAGGTGGTTAAAAGTAATATTAAATATATTTTTTAAAACACAGTTAATAAAAATTCTATAAGTCATCTCTTCTCAAAACAAACCAAATTTCTTGGCATTAAAAAGTTCCCCTTGCAGATAATGCTTTTCCTGAATCAGTATCTTAAATTGTTTAGAAAATGCCAACAGGAATCATGATTCTCCATGTTTGGTTGAGGCTGAGTAAAACACAGTGTTGTATGTTTGTTTGTCTTTAAATATTTGTAACAGCCCCTGCTGGCTTGAAAGTTAATATCTTTTCAATTACATTATCCTTTTTCTCTTTCCTTCCTCCCTCCCTCCCTTCCTCTCTCCCTCTCTCCCTCCCTCCCTTCCTTCTTTCCCCTTTTCCTCACCTCTTTTGTCTTCTTCCCCATGAGTCTCTGCTAAATGCTGTGAATGAAAATATGGCCTATTTTCATTCACTGCAGTATGTAAATTCGTATCTATGGGTTTGTTCTTGTAACCACAGATTCAGAGATTGTCATAAAGCTCTCTCAGTGCCAATTCCTAGGCTTTCCAGAAAGCTCTTTTGTTGAATGTTTTTGTCTATGGGCACTTGACTGAACTGTCTACAGGTTTTTCAAAAATTGTAATTAAAAAAATAATTTCCCGCTTTTATTTTAGATTCAGGGGGTACGTGTGAAAGTTTGTTACTAAGACATATTACATGATGCTGAGGTTTGGGGTACAAATGATCCCATCACCAAGATACTGAGCATAGTACCCAATCAATAGTTGGTTTTTAAACCCTTGTGTCCCTCCCTTGATCCCTCCCTCCCTCCCTCCGCTCTAGAAGTCCCAGTGCCTACTGTTGCATCATTATGTCCATGAGCTTAACTCCCGCTTACAGTCTAGCTCCCACTTAAAAGAGAACTTACAAGAGTAGCTCCTCCAGTATTTGATTTTCTGCTCCTTCATTAATTAACTTAGGATAATGGCCTCCAGACACATCTATGTGACTAAAAAAGACATTAGTTTGTTATTTTTATGGCTGTGTAGTATTCCATTATGGTGTATATGTACCACATTTTCTTTGATCAATACATCACGGATGAGCACCCAGGTAGATTCCATGTCTTAGATATTATGAATGGTGCTGTGATAAACACACCAGTGCAGGTGTCTTTTTGGTAGAATGATTTACTTCTTTTGACTATATACATAGAAATGAAATTGCTGAGTCAAATCGTAGTTAAGTTTCAAGTTCTTTGAGAAATGCCCAAACTGCTTTCCACAGTGGCTGAACTAATTTACATTTTCACTAGCAGTGTAGAAGTATGCATTTTTCTTTGAAGCCTCATCAGCATCTGTGATTTTTTGACTTTTTAATAATTGCCATTATGACTGGTGTGAGATGGTATTTCATGGTAGTTTTGATTTGCATTGCTCTGATAATTAGTGATGTTGAACATCTTTTTATGTATTTTTTTGGTCACTTGTATGTCATCTTTTGGAAACTATCTGTTGATGTATTTTGCTATGTTTTTTAATATACATTTCATTGCATTTTAAGTTTTGGGGTACATGTGAAGAACATGAAAGATTTTTGCATAGGCACACACGTGGCAATGTGGTTTGCTGGCTTCCTTCCCATAACCTATATCTGACACTTCTCCCCATGTTATTCCTCCCCAACATCCCACCTCCTGCTGTCCCTCCCCTAGTTACCCCCGACAGACCCCAGTGTGTTATGCTCCCCTCCTTGTGCCCATGTGTTCTCATTGTTCAACACCCGCCTATGAGTGAGAACATGCAGTGTTTGATTTTCTGTTCTTGTGTCAGTTTGCTGAGAATGATGTTTTCCAGGTTCATCCACGTCCCTACAAATGACACGAATTCATTGTTTTTTATGGCTGCATAATATTCCATGGTGTATACGTGCCACATTTTCCCTGTCCAGTCTATCACTGATGAGCATTTGGGTTGGTTCCAAGTCTTTGCTATTGTAAGCAGTGCTGCAATGAACATTCGTGTGCATGTGTCCTTATAACAGAATGATTTATAATCCTTTGGATATATACCCAGTAATGGGATTTCTGGGTCAAATGGAATTTCTATTTCTACGTCCTTGAGGAATCGCCACACTGTCTTCCACACTGGTTGAACTAATTTACACTCCCACCAACAGTGCAAAAGTGTTCCTATTTCTCCACATCCTCCCAGCATCTGCTGTCTCTAGACTTTAATGATCGCCATTCTAACTGGTGTGAGATGGTATCTTAATGTAGTTTTGATTTGCATTTCTCTAACGACCAGTGATGATGAGCATTTTTTCATATGTTTGTTGGCCTCATAGATGTCTTCTTTTGTAAACAGTTCATATCCTTCATCCACTTTTGAATGGGCTTGTTTTTTTCTTGTAAATCTGTTTTAGTTTTTTGTAGATTCTGGATGTGAGCCCTTTGTCAAATGGGTAGATTGCAAAATTTTTTTCCCATTCTGTTGGTTGCTGATTCACTCTTATGATTGTTTCTTTTGCTGTGCAGAAGCTCTGGAGTTTAATTAGTTCCCATTTGTCTATTTTGGCTTTTGTTGCCAATGCTTTTGGTGTTTTATCCATGAAGTCCTTGACTATGCCTATGTCCTGAATGGTTTTGCCTAGGTTTTCTTCTAGGGTTTTTATGGCATTAGGTCTTATGTTTAAGTCTTTAATCCATCTGGAGTTAATTTTAGTGTAAAGTGTCAGGGAGGGGTCCAGTTTCTGCTTTCTGCACATGGCTAGCCAGTTTTCCCAACACCATTTATTAAACAGGGGATCATTTCCCCATTACTTGTTTTTGTCAGTTTTGTCAAAGATCAGATGGTTGTAGATGCACTGTGGCATTGCCTCCGAGACCTCTGTTCTGTTCCATTAGTTTATCTCTCTGTTTTGGTACCATTACCATGCTGTTTTAATTACTGTAGCCTTGTAGTACAGTTTGAAGTCAGGTAGTATGAAGCCTCCAGCTTCGTTCTTTTTGCTTAGAATTGAGTGTATTTTGCTGTTTTCTAATGAACTATTTTTTGTTTGTTTTTTCAGTTGTTCAATCTGCACGTGTTTATAGATTCAGGATCCTCTGTTGGATGCATAGTTGTGAATATTTTCTCCCATTCTGTAGGTTCTCTGTTTATTCTGTTGGTAGTTTATTTTGCTGTACAGAGAATATGCTGTACAGAAGCTCTTTAGTTTAATTGGGTCACACTTGTC
>PVKV010010361.1:28928-76203 GCA_004027835.1 Alouatta palliata | reverse complement strand
TCTTCCTTCCTTTCTTTGTTTCTTTCTCTCTCTCTCTCCTTCCTTCCTTCCTTCTCTCTCTCTTTCTCTCTCTCTTTTCTTTCTTTCTTTCTTTCTTTCTTTCTTTTTTCTTCTTTCTTTTCTTTCTTTCTTCACAGTCTCTCTCTTTCACGCAGGCTGGAGTGCAGTGGCATGATCTTGGCTCACTGCAACCTTCACCTCCCAGGTTCAAGCACTTATCCTGCCTCAGCCTCCCAAACAGTTGGGACTGCAGGTGTATGCCACTTCGCCCGGCTAATTTTTGTATTTTTAGTAGAGACGGAGTGTCATCATGTTGGCCAGTTGGTTTTGAACTCCTTACTTCAGGTGATCCACCTGCCTTGTCCTCCCAAAGTACTGGAATTACAGGCTTGAGCCACCAGGCCCAGCCTTCAAATTTCAAATCAATGATTCCTGATTTATCTTCCAGATCAGTTGATCTCATATCTTTGTTCCTGTCAACTATTTCTTCCTCCTTTCTTCCTTATTTTCATGAACAATGCCACTGATATTTAACAACTAACCCCTTATATACTTCCTGTGTACATGTTGTATGATGCTAGTCATGGGCCCAAGTTGATTCTTAAGTAACCCTGTTAGATACGTGGTTTATAGTTCTTTATCAGTTTTCTCAATTATTTTACAAGTACTCAGGAAGGGGCTACAAACCAACGTCCACAACTAGACATCTGCTGTGAGCTGGCATCATTTCAGTAGGGATGACCCTTGGTTGAATCTGCTTCCAGGTTCCAGCCACCCAGCTGCAGTCTAGGCTGGAGTGATCAAGCAGCTCAGACGTGTACAGAAAACACATCGTGGCTGGAACTGTGTCACACGGAGTGATAAATAACTAAGATGACTCAATGTCAATCAGCAAAATCTATGTCTCAAACTCAGGTGAGGCTTGAAAAGTATTGCAGTGTTTGGATTCCATCAGCCAAGGACCCTAATCAAGGACTGGGTAGCAGTTGTGATGGTGGAAAAAGGAAATAGTGGTTGACTCCAATCCTTGCCCTGAGACATGGCTAGAACTTATGGATTCCAGCTCTTCATCTGACCTGCCTTCCTTTCTTTCCCCTGGCAGTGTTCTAGTTGATTGGCACATTGTCCCCAGAAGTCAATCCCCTAAACAGCATTAGTGCTTCTTTTCTCTGCTTCAGTCAACAGCAACACCTCTCTGGGATCCTCTTCTGCTCAGATTCCATGCTAACTCCTCTGTGATTCCTCATCTGGAACTAATCATGCCGGTTTCTGAAATCCCAGAGTAGTTTCATTCTATGTTATTTTACATGTAAACTGAGTTCAGGGACAAGATGTGGTACCACTCCCCTGGCACGTTACCAACATTAGCCTCACCTCTTCATGGTCACTATTACTTGAGTTTGCACTCAGGGATCACTGTGTGCTCAAGCTCTGGATGACCAGTGATGAGACTGGTCCCCTATTTAGCTGAAGAGGCCTCCTTTCCCTGTGGGGGACCTCCAGCTGAGCTATGCTGAAGACCCTAGGGAGGGAATAATGGTCAGGAGAGGTCAGAGATTGAATTGCTCAAGACTTTCCAGCTATCTCTTCCTTGTTTCAACTTCTGGCTCTGCACTGAGCTCCCAAATCCCACCTCCCATCGTCCCATGAGGAGAACAGTGGACTCCTTTTTCTCACATCAGAAATGATGATATTAGTACATATGGGGAAAGGATAACTTCTGAAACCTGTTTATCAACCTTTGTGCATCTTAGTGCACCTCCCACAGGGTCTGGCAGAAATAAGCTGTGTTTGTCAGCAGAAGAGGATGACTAAGCAGAGACGAAGGAATTGATGGTACAGGAATAGGAAGGCATTGCTGCATTGTCTTAGAACTGGCGAAGAAGATAGATCTAGTGCACAAGTAGCTGGATTGGCCTTGGCTGAGATCACAGACACTTCACCCAAATACAGAAAAGGAAGAACATGAGGGCATATTTTCAGGAATGTAGAAGAATGTTGAGCTGGAAGCATGTAGAAGTTCTCTCTTGATTGCTTTAATTTTCTCAGTGCAGCAAGAAATAATGTCATTGGCTTAGAATAAGAATGGAGGAGGAGGTTTTGGAAATCTGAGGAAAGAGAGGAAAGCATGAACTTGCCACCTAGGAGAACGGGAAAGAATGGATTAGAGAATGTATTAGAGTGGATTATTGCAGAGAATGGATTCAGGAAATACAGTATGATTGCTAAGTAGCCTTAGTAGTCTTCAGTGATTGTAAAGTGAAAGCATGGCCAGTCATGGTGGAGGTGCTGCCCTCCCATCTCTTTCAGCTCTACAAAAGCACACATGGAGTATACGAACAGGAGGATTTAATCAGGCTTTGGTTTTGCTAGTACAATAAGGGAAAGAGGAGCATGGTAGTTAAGCGATTATAATGCTGCGTCACACAGCATTGGCAATTATAAGACCAAGGCTGTGACCATGGGAGTGAGTGTCTTAGGCAGAGTGGAGGGAAACATCATGAGAGGAGAGAGGGAGATCCAGGAACTAGAAAGTCCTGTTTCTGTGAATATTGACATTGCCAAGAATTAAGAAAGGAGGAAGGTGGGAGAGTGTGACAATGAGCCAGTAGCAAAAAATCTTCAAGGAAGAGAAACAAATAATATAAATGTTAAGTTGTATTATAGAGGAAATTAGTAAGAGGCTGAGATAGAAAATAAGGATGTATATAAGAACCTGCTTTAGGTAGGATGGTTAGGGAAATTATGAAGATGTAAACTAAGGTTGATACCTACGGAAGGAAACAATTGCATATGTAAAAGCTCTGAGGTAGGAAAGAGCTTATTCCAGGACTTACAGGAAGATTCTTGTGGCTGGAAGATAATGACACTTGGGAAAATAGTGGGAGATATTTGTTAGATAGAGGTGTCTGCCTAACTAACAGACAGAGAAAGGCTCTCTAGAGGACAGTGAATGTATTCAGGAATGGGCACTGCAATAGAAACAAGCATGCCATAGTAAACTATGTGTATGTTCAGGGAGGTAAAGGAAGACAAAACGTTTTTCAGGAGAAAATGAAGAAAAGTACATAACTGTTTTGAGATTATCCTTGGCTATAAGGATCGGTTACAAGGGTGGTACCACTCTGAGGGTAGGATAGGCTGTTGCTGGGCTGATGCACTCACAAGAGTATTTTTTCATGTAAGGGTATGATAGCCTTTGTGTAAGGTTGTGGTTTTTGCAGTCTTTGGTGATAGTCCTTGTTATCGCGCATATGTTCACGAGAACCTTTTCTTCATGGCCTTCTCTGGCTCCATTTGTCAGGGATTTAACATAAGTGACTCCATTTTGATTCTGACAACTTCTACACTTCCCCTTTTGATCAAGATCTTTCTTCCAGAGCACTGTGATCAGCCGTTCTATAGTTAGGTTTTTATTTTTTGTTTGTTTGTTTGTTTGTTTTTGAGACAGGGTCTCTCTCTGTCACCCAGGCTGGAGTGCAGTGGTGCAATCTTGGCTCACTGCAACCTCCTCTTCCCAGGTTCCAGTGATTCTCCTGCCTCAGCCTCCCTAGTAGCTGGGACTACAGGTACCCACCACTATGCCTGACTAATTTTTGTATTTTTTAGTAGTGATGGAGTTTCACCATGTTGGCCAAGTTAATCTTGAACTCCTGAGCTCAAGTGATCCACCCACCTTGGCCTCCCAAAGTGCTGGGATTATAGGCATGAGCCACCCCACCTGACCAAAATGCACCTTCTCAAGGAGAAAAAGAGGAAGAGCAGAAGGCCATAACACATGACCTGAGAATCACATGCAGCAAGCTCTAACAACAGTTGAACCTCTGGGATATGAATCTGAGAAGTTTCAACAGGAAAACTCTACATTGAGAAATGAAATTACCAGTGTAGCTAAAGAAGACAGCATTTCTAACTTGAAACCAGGGAAATTAAATGAAGACTATAAAACATAGAAAAAGCTGCCATTGAGAAGTTGCCTGAAAATTTAAAGAAACAGGTTTCAGAAATAAAATTCAAAACCTCTTGCAATTTTTGTAATGAGCAAATCAATTTTGTAGTCTTTCTATAAAATTTAAGAAGCCAAGGACAAACTTGCATTGATATTCATCAGTTTATGTTTCAGTATTTTATTGGAAATGACCTGAATATTTAATAAGTACCTATTGCTTAATTTAATAAATGTAACTTTAAGATTTTAAATTACATAAAAAGTTCATTTGTAATCATTTATTCCATTTACATTCACCTTTTTCATTTATTTATTTAACAGTTATACCTAGATTACCTATAAAAAATAATCTATTAGACAAACTTGGTCATCATTTCAAGTTATATCCTTAATAACAATTTTTATAACTTGTGAATATCAGATGTTTACCTACATAAGAAAACTAAAGTTAAATACCTAGGTATTAGCCAATAACTCAGAAGAAACAGCTGTTTTCATTAAACCAACAATATTAAATTAGTCTTACTTATCAAAGAGTTTCACAAAAAAAGATCATTTGATTTTAGGCTGAGTTTATAGTTTTATGACTATAAAGCATCTAGCAGAGACAAATGTAAACTTGTCTGACCAGTAAACTCAGGCAAAAAACTATGCTGAAAATTCTGAATACATTTTTATTTTATCAACAAATTTAAACCTAGCTTATTTATTAAATGTTTACTTAAGTCATGTAAACTAAAAGACATTTCAATTAATTACTATATTTTAACAATTTATATAAGCACTCACGTAAGTCAATATACATAGAATTCTTTAAGAGATTTCTACTTGACTATGCTAGATTCTTATATTATATGTAGATACAACACACAACATAATACATGAACATTTATGTAAAAACAACTAAACATACCTAAACACACACACACACACACAGACACACACATGCACACACACAGATTTTATAGCTTTCATTTTAGAATTTTAGTCATGAGACAGTAAAACAGTGAATGATACAAACTCAAAGGTTTATGAAAGACAGTTGGATGCAAATTATATTTCTGACAAAATGGGACTTGTTCACATTGCTATTTGGCCAGATTGGTAATCTAATGAAGGCGTACCAAAATTTTGAATAGTCATTTGGAGAACACAAATCTCTTTACCTCCTTTTTTTTTTTTTAATTAGTTTTACATGAATTTGGGAATTAAACTGTTAAATGTTTACATTTTAGCTAGGGCTGGCTGAATTGTGTAGAAAACCCCCAAATCTCCAAGCAAACTTGAATTTTAGTAACAAATTTTTCTTTTGTATGTTGGCCTGGTTTGCTTGACTCGTCAATGTGGGAGGGGAAGCATTTCAGAAAAAGTTAGTTGCAGTTTTTTTTTTTTTTCCTGGCTTTTTTTGTGGTCCACGCATGGCGGACAAAGCAATTTTTATGCCTTATAATATTGAGATACCTTATATTATTGCTCTGAGCTGAAGATCTTTACCAGTTTGATTGGAGAGTCTAACATTTAAAAATATTTATCTAGTTTTTTCCTTTGAGAATATCAGTTCATCAGTTAACTGTTCCGTCATCCAAAGTGGTTATTAGCCAGGCAAACCTAAATTTACATTTCCAAAGGCAATGACTCAGGTGTCTAGGTTGTTGGTTACCATGGAACCATTGTAATTTGTAAAGTCATTAATTTAAAAGCCCTTTAAGAGTTTTTAGAAAATCTTGGCTGGATACCATAAGCAGTGAGTTTAGCACTAGCAAAAAAAAAAGTCAGAAAATTAAAAATACGCAGAAAAAAGAAATAGAGTTAGACAACTTAGAAGACTCTAAATGTTAACCCTATAATTGGCTGCTGTTTCTATTTAGTTTTAAGAAAATCAGGCTTGGAGAGTTTACAGGATTCCCTTTAATGGCCATATGTTATTCTTGGTGTAATTTTTCCATTGATTAAAAATGTACATGAGAATGGGCCATAAATTTGAATGTGTAGCCAGCTGGAGTCCCAGAGGGTTTGGTATGCTTTAGAATTTTGAGAATATCATTTTAGTTCTCATTCATCTCTTAAGAGCAACGAACATCCTATGAATCCTCAGGAAATGTCATGAGTTTGAACTAGTGTTTTAAATGGTGGCGATTGCTCTAATGGCTTTTAATTAGCTATCCTGCTCACATCATTTAGAATGCTTATTATTTTGCTCTCTGAAGGTCTTCAGAAACAAGAGGAGAAAAAGTAACAGAGTCAAATCATTTACAGATGTGTGTAACCAAAACAAAATGAAGCAAAATTAAGAGTGCTCACAAAAATTTTAAGCCAGGCATCCAGATCAAACAAAAATATTAAATTAGGCTCATAGAAAAAACCAAAACTGAATTCACCAAAAAAGATACACCTCAGAGCCAGAATGCAAATTCTGTAGAAACCAGAGTACTCTCCAAAACGACACTTATAAGCAAGGGCTTGCCAAAACAGATTTTATGGTCCCAAGACAAATGTGAGGTCGTTCATTTAAGGCAGCCTTATAACCCCAGATCAGATCCTGCACAGAACAAAAAAGAACTCACCAGGAGGAGGGAGTCTGCAAATCCAAGATGAGATTCACTGGGGCAGAAAATGTGACTTACGGAAGCAGAGAGAGCAAAGGACTCAGCCCGTATCACAGCAGGGCTGCTGATCTGTCTAAGATGAGCTGACTTTGACCTTGCTTCTGGAACCATTTTGATAACTTCAATAACACAGAGGAACTCTTTAAAAGAAAATTATATTTATTAAAAAAAATGGACATCAGGATGGAACTATGCATGCCACAGTAAGCAATGTGTAGACTCTGGAAAGTGGAGACAGAGGATTTAAAGGAAAAATGAGGAAGATTGCACACTGTTTGGAGATCATTATCCTGGGCTACAAAGATCAATAACAAGGGTGGCAGCAGTCTGAGGCAGGCAGATGACACTGCAGAGGTATCTTTTTGTGGCCAGACCTGTGGCTTACACCTGTAATCCCAGCACACTGGAAGGCCGAAGTGGGTGGATCACTTGAGGTCAGGAGTTTGAGACCAGCCTGGATGACATGGTGAAAATGCGTCTCTACTAAAAATACAAAAATTATCTGGGAGTGGTGGTGCATGCCTGTAACCCCAGCTCTTCAGGAGGCCGAGACAGGAGAATCACTGGAACCTGGGAGGCAGAGGTTGCAGTGAGTTGAGATCATGCCACTGTACTCCAGCTTGGGCGACTGAGTGAGTGACTCTGTCTCAAAGAAAAAAAAACAGTAAGTATCTTTTTGTGTAAGGTTGCCATGGTCTCTGTGCAATGTTGCAGTTTTTGCAGAGTCTTCTGTAATAGTTCTTGCTCTAAGGTATTCGTGCATGAGAACCTTCTTTTTATTGTCTTCCCTGGCTCAATTTGTCAGAACTTTTAACACAAGTGACTTCATTTTAATTTTGTGAGCCACAAATACAAATATGGGTTTCCTTAACTTACCAAAAAAGTCTGGCAAACACTGGGCCTGCAGAATGCAGAAAATTCACCTTGGAGGTGACATCTTGACCTGGCTTGGACCATTAAATCATCAGAAACCTCCTTAGTGAAGAGGCAGGGCCCCTGATATGCTAAGCATGACCACCCCGATACTTCTTTTCCCCTCCTCCTTTTCTTCTTTTATTATCATACTTAAAAGTTATTGTGGAAAAATGTCAAATAGTTTCATTTCATCAACTAGATGACCCTATTCCAAGTTTAAAAATTTAATTTTTTAAACCAATTAATGTATTTTTTTTTGAGATGGAGTCTTGCTCTGTCACCGGGCTGGAGTGCAGTGGCACGATCTTGGGTCACTTCAGCCTCTGCCTCTCGGGGGTCAAGCGATTCCCCTGCCTCAGCCTCCCGAGTAGCTGGGATTACAGGCACATGCCCCCACGCCTGGTTAGCTTTTTGTTATTTTACTAGAGATGGGGTTTTACCACTTTGGCCAGGATGGTCTTGATCTGCAGTGATTAATGTTCTTTCATTTGGAAAACCTGTGGAAATTCTGAGTTCAAATATCATTGCTATCCAGCAGCACAATAAATTAAATGTTGTGTTTGATTTTCAGCAATATCAGTCCGGCAACTAATAATATAATAAACTGGAGTTTCTTCTAGGGCTGTTAAGGAAATGCTCTATTTCTCAGATTAGGACTTGAACTGAGAGCTAGTGGATCTCAGCTTGTCATTTTCATTTGTAAGAGCTCAAGTGCATTCAGAAGAATTCATTCGTATCAGGGCCTTTGCACTTGCTTATAATCCTTACGGCCCTAGTGGTCAAGTGAAGCATAGGTATCATTGTTAACTCACCATAAGTGAAACCTTGATTAACCATGATGTCACTGCATACCACAGATCACTAACGTCCCATTTTTCAGCACTCTCTCAAGCCAAAGGGCACAAACAAGTCAATCCTAAAGTCCCAGATCTGTCTTCTGGGTCCACTGACCCAGACTGATACCAATATTTATTAGTCTGGGTCCAATCAGGAGAAAAAACATACACAGTAATTTTAACAGGGAATAGCTAATGTAAAAAATCATTAGCTATAACAGACAATTGGAGCAATGAGATACTGGCTTCTAAAAAGTAAAGGGAATTCTAAAGAATAAAGGGAGATAGATTTAAGGAATAGCCAATACCCCTAGGGCTGAGTCCAAGCACCCAGGGAAAAGCCTCAAAACCCCAGTACCTCAGAGAGTGCAGTAACCCAGCCACCCTTTTCTACATTCTGTTCTTTATCTGGCAAGAGGATTCCCTCTTCCATTCCCATCCCGAACCCTCTTGACTGTCTGTGTCTTCAACTAAGCTCCATCAGGGCAAGCTTGAGCATGTCTCGTCTACCTTTGGTACATAAGATCCCTCAGAAAATGCCTTTTCGGTGAGTGAGAGAATGTACACACGAATATGTGCATGACGAGGTGTTGATGATGCCTACATGCAAGAATGTTTGTATTGTGGAAATGTTCTCCAAGAGGTTTTACAAGTGAATAAGGTACAGGGCCTGGAGTAGGAAACCAGTATCTTAGTTCAGTGTCACCACTAGTGCCTTGGGTCACTTTCAGCAGGGCACCTTCTACCCAATGGGGCCCCAAGTTAGAACTGGCCTCACTCAGTGGCAGAGAAGTCACTGTGCTGCTGTGTTGGCAGACATTTCTGAAAACTTACTCTCCGTAATTTGCCAACAAAGGGTACTGGGGAAAGTCTTGATGGGGAGGGATCTCACTGGAGGTGCTCTGTTATAAAACCATGCAAAGTGGGTGCTAGAGGAAAAACTTGGCCCCTGTGCACTGCAGGATGGGGGTACCAGGAGGGGGGTATCAGGAAGCCACCTGCACTTCTGGAGCTTGGGCTGAGCAAGCTGCTAGAGTCTGTCTGGGAGCACACTGGAATGAGGAAGCAAAATCCTTTCCTCCTGCAATGCCTCTCTGGTTCCTTTACTTGTAAAGCTGTAAGTTCTGCCAGCTGGCAAAGAAAAAGCTTTTTAAAGAACACAAATCTATTTTCTCAGAGCAAGCAATGAAGGGTAATTCGGAGCTGAGACAATAAATTGATAGCCTGCATAGATGGCAACTCCATTCTTCTACTGACTCACAATGACAATCTTGGGTCATCCTTTATTTCTCTTTCTTTTTTACCCCACACCTGCTTTGTCAAAGTCCTATAGACTCTACCTTCAAAATATATCCACAACTGATTCCCTTTTCAACATCACCAGCAGTATCACCCTCGTCCCAGTCACCTTATTGTTTGCTTGGACTATGACAACAGTGGCTCTACTCGCTCATCTTCTTACTTCTGACATCTACACTCAATACGGTCATCGGATCATGTCACTGTCTGCTCAAAAATCCCTCAGTAACCCAGAGTAAAGCCAAAATCTTTATAAAGCCTACCTCATAGTTGTAGGTTGCTGATGAGTTCATGTTTCAGTCAATCAAACAAATGAGCCAAGAGATCCACATTCAGCTGCTCCCATGCTCCCCGCACCCCATTCTTCTCCAGCCTCATTCCCTGGTATGCCCTCTGCAACTCATCCCGTTCCACTCCAGCTATACTGGCTTCCATGGTATTCTCGAAAGAATCCCCAGCAAGGCCTTTGCTCTTGCTGTCTCTGCTTAGAGGGTTATTCCCCTATGTATGCATTTGACTGAATTCCTCATTTTCTTCAGAACTTCCTCAAAGGTCTTCTCAATGGGATCTTCCCTGGCAATTGCTCTTGAAATGTAATTTCCCACCCATGACATTCCATAGCCCCCTTCCCTGCTGTATTTTTCTCTCCTTAGCACATACCCCATCTAACCTGCTGTGGATCTTACTTCCCAAACCCTCTTGGGAAGGGGCACATTCTACCTAACAGGGCCCCAAGTTAGAATTGGACCCCTCTGCAGTGGTTACCTTCAACTTTAGCTACATTAAAAGAGTGTCGCCTACTGGAGACAGAAAGCAAAACATTGCAGGAACATGGCTGGGCAAGGATCAAGGTACCTGAATTTCAGTAAGCAAAGGGGAATGCCTGGAAGATGTCCTGCACCCACCCCAGCCACCATTTCCTGCATTCTGTTCTCTACCGGGAAAGAGGATTCCCTCTTCCACTCCCACCCCATTGCTCTGACCCACACACCTGAAGATCACAGGATTCTCTGCCCTCTCACATCATGAGGCCTGTTCTCTGGGCAGGACATGACCATGTGGCACACAATAAAAGGGGCTGCTAAGCTGAAGACCGTTCCCCTGTCCTGCTTCCTTGGTGGTGAAATGTCAGGCATTAGTGACAAGTCAGGTGGAAGGTTTCAGCAGTAGCTTTCACCCCACGTCATCTAAATTCTCATACAAAAGTGTGCGTGGTAATTTTATACTCCTTCCTCTTAACCATTTATGTGTATGTTGGGGAGGTGGTCAAAGACTCCTAAGAAAAAACAATATGGTTCCTCTGCCCAGAGAAAGATGCAGAGAACCATGTGTGTTTAAGTGTGTGTGAGTGATCCAGATGACAGCTGGTGTTGAGAGCTAGAAACAGTCATCAAAAGGAGAGTTGTAATTTTGTCAGGTTAGTATGTTTCCCAAGTAAAAGTAGCTTTAAGCCTGTGAAGTTTTCTGGGTTCTTGATTTTTCCTACTTCTCGTCTTTTAATTAATTTTACTTTTAAGATTTTTTTTTAAACCATGTTTTCTAGTTCTTCTCAGTAGCTTGGTTGATGCAAACAAACAAGCTGGCCATTGCCTAGAAACAGTTTTTTTTTTTTGAGACAGAGTCTCGCTCTGTCACCAGACTAAAGTGCAGTGGCATGATCTTGGCTCACTACAATCTCCACCTCCCAGGTTCAAGCAATCCTCCTGCTTCAGCCTCCCAAGTAGCTGGGAATACAGGTGCGCACCACCACACACAGCTAATTTTTGTATTTTTAATAGAGACGGAGTTTTACCATGTTGTCCAGGATGGTCTCGATCTTCTGACCTCTTGATCTGCCAGCTTCAGCCTCCCAAAATGCTGGGATTACAGGTGTGAGCCACCTCACCCAGCCCAGTTTTTGCTTTATTAGGTTCCTTTTCATGAGTGAGCACCTGTGTTTCCCCTTGGTTGTCAGCTATGGGAAGGTAGCAGCCTTGTTCATATATTTCTCACCACCATCAAAGCATCTAGCAAAGGGCCCTTATACCAATGCTCTCTTTGGGGGTCCTACCTCATAAATGTGTGTGTGCATGTGTGTTTGTGTGTGTGTGTGTGTGTGTGTGTGTTGCTCCCTTCAGTTTTTTAAATAAACTTTTTATTTTTGAATAATTTCAGACTTGTGGAAAAGTTACAAAGATTGGGTACCCACATACCTACTTTCCCCTTATTATCAAATTCTTACATAGTTACGAAGACAAAATTCTTACATTTTGGTCAGACTAAGAAACCAACCTTATTATATTAATATTAACTAAACTCCAGACTTCATTCAATTTTTCACAGGTTAAAAAAATTAGTTTTCGGCCGGGCGTGGTGGCTCACGCCTGTAATCCAAGCACTTTGGAGGCTAAGGTGGGCAGATGACCTGAGGTCGGGAGCTCAAGACCAGCCTGACCAACATGGTGAAACACCTTCTTATTAAAAAAAAAAAAAAAAAATTAGTTGCCAATGTCAAAAAATCAAGAGACTTTTCATTTTTATTTAGAAAATTAGAAGATCTGTCGTTGCTAGTAGATTTCTACCTGACAACAATTGGCTGAGGCCAAGTAAAAAAACAATAATAGCTATAAATATAGCTGAATTACTTAGCATTTACTATGCATGAAACATTGCTCTAAGTGATTTATGTGTATTAGCACATTTCGTCCTCATTACAAGTCTTTAGGTGATTGCCAGTATCATTCCTATTCTACAGAAGAGGAAACTGAGGCACTGAGCCATTAGGTAGCATGTCCAGGGCCACACAGCTAGGATGTGGATAAGCAGGCACATTCTGTGACTTCAATCGCCACAGGATGTCACCTCCTGAGCCCTTTCAGACTGTCATCCTCCATCTGAACTGCTACTCATTGACCTTTCTCTCCTGGTCTCTGCTGACATTTATTCCAAAACCTCTGCTTTTTGACAGTTGGCACAGGAAGCCCCTCCCTGTATATTGTTTATATACAATTTATCCCAGTTTATACACAATTTATAAAGCATGCTCACATCACAGACCTCGTTTGATCCCCAGCAGCCGGGCTATTTTATCTCCAAAGGGTCACTCTCGTGGCCAATGGGCTGGAATGCTAAAGGGTGGAGATGCTAAAAATATTTGCTGCTGTAATCTGGGGAGGTCTCAAACATCATACTTTCTCCATCTAGAAGTTAGGGGCTGCTGCAGAAGCCCAAGGCACTCCCGGCACGCTGCCTTGAGCACCCCTGCAAGAAGAAGGCTGGGCCTGCAGCATTGCCTTCAGCTCCAAAGGACCTCCACTCTGCACAAAATGACCCTGGATCACTGGATGGAGATGGGTCTGACACTTCGCTTCTCTATGGTTTGAACCACACAGATTTCCTGGGCGATGCTGACATCAGCCAAAGTCCCATTGTTATACTTCATCTCCCTCTTCTGCATGCTGGACATAACTTCACACCTGCTGTTCTCAGTACTGGGCCAGGAAAAAGAAAATGTTCAAAAGGATCTATTTGTGTTCTTATTAATCTACCTTCAGGCTGGATGCAATGCAGAGGGAAGATACAGATCAGAGAACAAAGAGGGCACTTTGGGTTGAATTTAAATTGGGTCATGCACTCTATATGAATTACAGAGTTTCTACTCTTTCTGTGACCTTATTCTAAAGAAGATGATGAATTGACTACTTCTGGTACTGTTTATGCCTAGTTTCCCTGTGAAGCAGCTGGAAGTGGTAGTAAATAATCTAGTTTTCCCAATAAGGACATTGAAGTCCCCTCTGTATGGCCACTCGGTCAGTGGTTTGGCCAAAAGTGGTGCTTGGTATTGATACCTCCTACTGGTGCAGCTGTTCACTTTGCTCTGTGTCTTCGAGGCCCAGTTTTGATCTTCCCTATAGCAGCTCTGTGGGATTATGAGCTCTTCTTTGTGTAGACACCTAGGCGATTTGTTCTGCCTATTCCATTAAGAATGTGCTTGCTTACATGTTATCTTCCTATCTAGATTGCATAGAAGAACAGGCATTAGAATTGGGAGTAGAAGACTGAAACATTCTGGAGAAAAGAATAGAAACCACACCAAGAACAGGGAGGTGTGTGTAGGACGACCAGCCACACATAATTACTGGATGTGAAGGGAACCCAAGAATGTGTTGCAAGGCAATGGGTCAGCCACGGTCTGGAGTAGAAGCTCAACAGTGTAGACTCAGCCCTTTGTCACATGAAAGATGGTGTCACTGGATGCCCCCAATGGCTTGTGAGGGAGAGAGTGAAGAAAACTACCAAGAATGAGGATAACCATGAGCAAAACCAATGTAAAAGGAGAGGAGAAGAGGATAGTTCTTGTTGTCTATGAGTCAGCCATCTCCACCATGTTAGTAAGTTTGCCTCTGGTTATAACTTCCCCTGGGTAGCAAGGGTTCCCAGGTTTTATGTTCAGCAAATGTGATAACTACTACATTACAGAAACCTATGGTTTCCAGGTTTTAAATAAATACTTAAGAGGTCTGGGCTCTTAAGTATTTACTTAAATACTATTTAAAAAAATTTAAATTGATATTTAAATAAATACTAAAAAATTAAATACTAATTTATTTTAAGTATGCTATTTTACTATCTCCACCTCTGGGTGCAGTGGCTCACGCCTGTAATCCCAGCACTTTGGGAGGCTGAGGCAGGTGAATCACCTGAGGTCAGGAGTTCAAGACCAGCCTGGCCAACATGATGAAACCTGTCTCTACTAAAAATACAAAAAAAATTAGCTGGGTGCAGTGGTGGATGCCTGTAATCCCAGCTACTCAGGAGGCTGAGGCAGGAGAATTGCTTGAACCCAGGAAGTGGAGGTTGCAGTGTGCTGAGATCACACCATTACACTCCAGCCTTGGTGGCAAGAGTGAAACTCTGTCTCAGAAAAAAAAAAAGAGAATTTTAGTTCCTTATTGGAATGTGAGATGACCAGAAGTCATGCTGACCAACCTAGTCAGAGTTGGTGCCTATAACTTAATGCCTTGTGGTGGTGAGGTTTTTGGCAAGAGGGCATCAGTGAGGATGCACCAAGCATTCACAACACAAGGTTGCTGCAGATTGTCCCATTTCTAACCAAGAGAAACAGCATTATCCAATAGAGAGTTAAGCATGGACCCTGTGCCAAACACAGGACTGTAAGGGAAATTCTTTCTTTCATGTCTGCTTGGCTAGACATTGCTCAGAGCTACTGGGGTCAGTGCTTTTCAGGCTTCATCATCAAATTTCCCCAAAGTTCAGAAGAGAATGATATATTTCCCTGGGGTCCAGAGCAGGGTGGGGCTCCAGTGCATGGGTTCCTTTGAAAATGTGACCAATTTTGCCTTTTGCTCCACAATAAATCAATGTTTGTTTTGACATGAAAACAATGTTTTAAATTAGTTACTATTGAATAACTAAAGTACTGATTATCTCAAGGTTGGTTTAGGGTATGGTTTGGCTGTGTCCCCACCCAAGTCTCACTTTTACTTATAATAATCTCCATGTGTCAAGGGCTGGGCCAGGTGAAGATAATTGAATCATGGGAGTGATTTTCCTCATACCATTCTCATGATAGTGAATAAGTGGTTTTATAAATGGGAGTTCCCCTGCACAAGCTCTCTTGCCTGCCACCATGTAAGATATGACTTTGCTCCTCATTCACCTTCCACCATGATTGTGAGACCTTTCCAGCTATGTGGAACTGTGAGTCAATGAAGCCTCTTTCTTTTACAAATTCTCAGTCTCAGGTGTGTCTTTATTAGCAGCCTGAGAATAGACTAATACAGTAAATTGGTACATGTAGATTGGAGTGCTGCTGTAAAGATACCTGAAAATGTGGAAACGACTTTGGAATGGGGTAATAAGCAGAGGTTGGAACAGTTTGGAGGGCTTAGAAGAAGACAGAAAAATGTGGGAAAGTTTGGAACTTCCTAGAGACTTGTTAAATGGTTTTGACCAAAATGCTGGCAGAGATATGAACAATAAAGTCCAGGCTGAGGTGGTCTGGAGATGAGGAACCTGTTGGAAATCAGAATAAAGGTGACTCTTACTATGTTTTGGCAAAGAGACTGGGGCATCTTGCCCCTACGCTAGAGATCTGTGGAACTTTGAACTTGAGAGAGATGATTTAGGATATCTGATGGAAGAAATTTCTAAGCAGCAAGGCATTGAAGATGTGATTTGGGTGCTGTTAAAAGCATTCAGTTTTATGTATTAACAAAGATGTGGTTTGGAATTGGAACTTATGTTTAAAGGGGAAGCAGAGGATGAAAGTTTGGAAAATTTGCAACCGGACAATGTGATAGAAAAGAAAAACCCATGTTCTGAGCAGAAATTCCAACCAGCTGCAGAAATTTGTATCAGTAATGAGGAGACAAATGTCAGCCACCAAAACAATGGGGAAAATGTCTCCAGGGATTGTCAGGTCTTCATAGCAGCCCCTCCCATCACAGGTCTGGAGGCCAAGGAGGAAAAAAATGGTTTTGTGGGCTAGACCCAGGGCCTTGCTGCTTTGTGCCGTCTCAGGACTTGGTGCCTTGCATCCCAGCTGTGGCCAAAAGGAGCAAACATACAGCTCAGGCCATCACTTCAGAGGGCACACCAGGCCTTGGTGGTTTACACATAGTGTTGGACCCACAGGTGCACAGAAGTCAAGTGTTGAAGTTTGGGAACCTCCACCTAGATTTCAGAGGATGTATGGAAACACCTGGATGCCCAGGCAGAGGTGGGCTGCAGGGGTGGGGCCTTCATGGAGAACCTCTGCTAGAACAGTGCAGAAGGGAAATGTTGGGTGGGAGCCCCCACACAGAGTTCCCACTGGGCCACTGCCTAGTGGAGCTGTGAGAAGAGGGCCACCATCCTCCAGACCCCAGAATGGTAGATCCACTGACAGCTTGCACTGTGCACCTGGAAAAGCTGGAGACACTTAATACAGCTGGTGAAAGCAGCCAGGAGTGGGGACTGTTCCTTGCAAAGCCACAGGGGCAGAGATGCCCAAGACCATGAGAACCTGGATCACTTCCCAAAGGCTCCATCTCTTAATCTCATTTTATTAGGGATTATGTTCATTAGGGGTCATGCATCAGCATGACTTGGCTGTGAGATATGAAGTCAAAGGATATCATTTTGGAGCTTTAAGAATTTGGTCAAAACAAAGGGACTACAGGCCCCACTGGATTTTGGACTTGCATGGAGCCTGTAGCCCCTTTGTTTTGGCCAATTTCTCCCATTTGGAATGGATGTATTTACTCAATGCCTGTACCCCCATCGTATATAGGAAGTAACTAACTTTTGATTTGACAGGCTCATAAGTGGGAGGGACTTGCCTTGTCTCAGATGAAACTTTGGACTTGGACTTTTGGATTAATGCTGGAATAAGTTAAAACTTTGGGGGACTGTTGGAAGAGCATGATTGTGTTTTGAAATGTGAGGTCATGAGATTTGGAAGCGGCCTGGGGAAGAAAGATATGGTCGGGCTCTGTGTCCCCACCCAAATCTCACCTTGAATTCTAATAATCCCCACGTGTCAAGGGCAGGGTCAGGCAGAGTTAATGGAATCATGAGGGCAATTTCCCCCATGCTGTTCTTGTGGTAGTGAATAAATCTCATGAGAGCTGATGGTTTCATAAATGGGAGTCCCCTTGCACAAGCTCTCTTGCCTGCCATCATGTAAAATGTGACTTTGCTCCTCATTCACCTTCCACCATGATTGTGAGGCCTCCCCAGCCTTGTGGAACTGTGAATCCATTGAGTGTCTTTCCTTTATAAATTACTCAATCTCAGGTATGTCTTTATTAGCAGCGTGAGAACAGACTAATAGTTTAGGTTCTGGCACACACTGTGGGCCACAAGTCAAGCATGTTGATTTTCTGCTGGGATGCAATCTATATCTGTCTGTCTCTCTCTCTTTCCAGAGAATCCTTATTTAGTTCCACAGATAATTAATAAAAGAAGAGATGAATTAGTTAGGTTGTGCCATGATCTGAATGCTGTGTTGCCTCCACCAAATTTATTTGTTGATATGTAACCCCTAATGAAATGATATTAAGAGGTGGAGCCTTTGGGAGGTAATTAGGTCATGAAGCTGGAGTCCTCATGAACGGGATTTGTGCCCTTATAAAAGTGGCCTGAGGGAGCTTGTTAGATTCTTCTGCCATCTGAGGACAAATAGAAGTCTCCGTCTATGAGGAACAAGACCTCGCCAGACACCAGATCTGCTGGCACTTCCGTCCTGGACTTCTCAGACTCGGGAACTGTAAGTAATACATTTCTGTTGTTTATAAATTACCCAGTCTAAGGTATTTTGTCATAGCAGCCAGAGCAAACTGAGACAGGCTGCCTTAAAAAATTACCGTAGACTAAGTGGCTTAAACAAAAACATCTATTTTTTTACAGTTCTAACGGCCGAAAGTTCAACATCAAGATGCCTGCCGACCTGGTATCTGGTGAGGGCCACTTCCTGTTGTTCAGATGGTTATCTTTCCCTGGTATCCTCACACGGCAAGAGCAGCGACAGAGAAAAACTCTCTTGTTTCTTATAAGGGCTCTCATTCCATTCAGGAGATTCTATCCTTATAACCTTATTACTTTCCAAAGGTCATACCTTCTAATATTATCATATCGGGGATGGGATTTCAACATTTAAATTTTATGGGGATGCAAACATTCAGTTCCTAACTAGGGAACAGGCTTCCTGAATTGCTGAGTTTGAAGAGTTTTTTCCCATAGAGATGCTTAACTGTGCAACCTTACCCTCCATTAAAATCCTGGTACTACTGCTGCGTACTTGGTGCTAGTACCAATGTCCCACCTCCAACCTTTCAGCTGACCTTGCTCTCCTGTGCTCCAAGGCAGCTTCTGAAAACTTGCTGTGTTCTCCTGGAGCCCGATCTCATCCTGCCTGCATGATCTTAGCAGTCAATGGCACCTGCTACTCTCCTGAAACATTTGGGTTGGTTAGGCAGGGGCAATATCATTTTCCCCTTCTTACTCTTCCTAACTTCCCTTTCCTTATCCTCCCGGCTTCTCTCCAATTTGGGACATGCATTGTCCCTTTAAGGCGACTTCATCCTCCAGAACCATTAATTCCACCTCCCCAGACTTTGTTCCTCCAGATTCCCTGTCTTCCTGCTTTTCACTTTTTCATTAGTACTTGACCCCATTATTACAGCAACACGTGCCTGGAGTTGCAGTATGAACAGTGAGAACCCCGATGCAGAGCTTAATATGGGACTCTCTCATACAACACAAAGGCATTACCTCTGTCATCCACAGCTGTGATAACTTTACAAATAACCTTAATTCATCTCTTTCATTTTTTAACAACTCTTGCATGCCTACTATATCCTAGGTGATGGAGCTGGAGAAATCAACTATATAGATGTCCTTTCTATCTGATTGGAGCTTAGAGAGTTACATGAGAGACAAATTAGAAAAAAATCACAAACATACACAGAATTGAAAATTGTTATGGTAAGCGCTAAGCAAGAACAGATCGTGTTTTGAGAGTTTAACAGGATGCAATTTAGACTGTTGTGACTCACCAAAGGGATTCTTTTTAATAAAATGAATTTATGTAGGGAAATTGGAAACCTAAAATTTAATATAAAACATTATATAGTAAGCAAGGGGGAAGTTCACTCCTTGAACTTATTAAAACCAATTTTAAGATAGTAAGCCATTTTCAGATAATTTCCTTTTCTCTCTCTAGCTGTGTGAGCAGGCATGCTAAAGCACCGCTAAGCCTGTTAAACGTTGTGGTCCTAGCTCCACCTTTCAGTAGGTTATATATTTAAAATTTGGAAATATATAGATACAAAGATTGGAAAGGTTACAAATAGATAGATTGATTAAATGCTATAAAAATAATATGGAGTTAACCAGTCAGCTGCATCTCACTTCTTGATTATATAGAAGTTGTATTTAGAGTATGTGATGGGTGGATTTGAGTGTGGGATATAAGGCGTTTCTAAGCCTCCTATACATGTATTCCTCAATTCCTAGGCTCAGAATATTCAGGAAAATATTCACTATCTTCTAAACCTCGCCTTTTTCTTGTGTTTGAAATCTCCATGAACACCTCTGCATCCAGCCTTTTGTACAAGTCAGAAACCTAAGAGTTACCCTGGATTCCTGTTATCCTCCCCTCACTGTCATCAAGTCTTTTTGACACATTGGAAGTTGTGATACAGCATAATTATTGTCTCTTTTTTAAGTATTAAAATTAAAAAAATACTTGAAGGAATAATTTGGGGTCTAAGATAATGATATCTTCCTCGAGATAGTGTTTTGTTCTTATTGTTCATTTCTACCAGGTGTTTGGGAGTATTAGTTATTTAGGATGCAATAGGTCTTGAAATTACACTCAGTTCATCCTAAATCTCACGGTAATGTTCTTTGTGATCTCACATGAGGCCCCCTGGCTTACGAGGCCCCCTGCCATTGCAGAGTCTGGACTTCAACTTATGTCCATTGAGCTTGTCCATCCAGGTTATCAAAAATGCTGCTCAGTATCTCAGCAGTGTCTTCTAAAGCAGCAGTCTCTCCCAGATCAGCAAGAATTCACTTAGTAATGGTGGCCCCAGGTTATCTTTGTGGATTTTTATCCTTTCCTGAAATTTAGCTCAGTAAACCTCAATATTTTGTTAGCTTTTCAATGCTTTAAAAAATCTTTGAAAAGTATTTAATCTAGATCTTTTCATTGTGTTTAGCTGGAGCGTTGGTTCAAATGATGTGTTCTATCATTATCACAAATTAAAGAAGGTTTATTTTGCTTATTTTTTGCTTGTTCATTTATTTTTCACTGCACTGCTAACACTGGTTGTTCCAAGAAAGTGAGCTTACAGAGTGAGAGTTTTGCTTATTTTATTTACCACTTGCATATTATTTTTATAGTTATAAAAATCGTAACTCCAAAATTTAAACAGAAAATATATGCAAAGGATTAGCATGACGTTGGGCATATAACCACTGCTCTAAATATTATTTTTTCATTTGCTGGTTTCCTTTTCTTTTTATTCACCCTCTTCTTCATCACCACCAGGACCTCTTTGAGGCCTTTTGAGGTCTTGCTCCCTTTTGGCCGTGAACACTTCTCTGTCTCAGGAGCCCCACTCCCATCTCTCTTTCCTAACTGCACAGCCCCAGTCTTCAGACGTGGCTCAGGCGCTACCCTCACCAGGGACCTCGGGAATTTATTCATCCCTGGAAAGACCCAGAATGACATGGCAGTGTCTGAACACACGAGGGCGCACGAATCACCTCGTTGTAGAAGAAGTCCCCACAGCTCCACTGAGAGTCAACACCTGGGCAGCCTAGCAGTCACGGAGCTAACTAAACCAGAAATCCATCACTCCAAAGACTGATTGTATTGAGTCTTTGCTATGCTTTTCTGGGGTGCGTTTACCAAACACCGATTAACTTTGTGATCTTTGCATAACAATGACAGTGGCAAGACTTAAAACATTGGAAAGCATTTACTCCAGAAAGACTCCCAGAAACAAACCTCTAAGCACAAGTCCTCTGACCATCCATAGAAAGGTTCCTGGAGATTCTCCCAGCCTTTCTTGTGATTTCAAATGCATCCTCCTTCCAGTGCACTTTACAGTACCTGCCTGGGTTCTCCTTTGGTGAATCTTGCAGCGTTTACATTTTTCTACTCACTTTTCCATTTAATATCAAGTTTTACTCTATTTGGTATTTGAGAAGTTTGGAAGCCAGGAGGAAAGATATAAATTACAGATAAAGGAATGCTTCTGTGATACCCTTTCCCAAGGTAGGAGCACATTTTTGGGCACATTTGGTGGATATTCACTTCTTTGAGGACATAGACACCTCCAGGAAATGTCCTCTGTCAAGCACATCAGGGATTTACTTTCACGTAACTAACACTTGTATAGCACCTGCTATGCACCAGGCACTGTTCCAGATGCTTAACAGTTTAACTCCATCATTTGCTCACAAGGGGGGCAGCAGATAGTAGATGTACTTGAAAGAAATGTCCAGAGCACAATCGTCTCCTTTGGCTGAAAGCAAAATGGAGCAGGTGGGAGATGCTTTGCAGGTCAAGATGCTGACTCAGGGATGGCGGCTGGGGAGAACAGGGCATGTGACTGGTACCTCCAGTGACTGCATGGCACTGATTTAGAAACTATCATGATGTAGATGGGACATGCTTACAAAAGCCAGATCAAGTTAGCATGTCAGAATTCTGAGTCAGATCTTAGGAGTGTGCTGTTGGAACCAGTAAGGGCATTGATATCTAGCTCAGAGATCTGAGTTACAGCCAGCCAAAGGGCCAGGCTGACAGGAAATCAAAGGAGGCTGGGTGGGAGGGGAGCTCCCTCCAGGGAAAACCAGTTTCAAACTGAGGTCTGCGGGACCAAAGCATTTTGGGGATGTAAGTGCAGGGAACATTATTTCAGAACCTCTTTTTAAGAATTCTGTGAGCTAAAATAGCATTCTAGCATATATTTTTTACATTGTTTTCTGAAACTGACTTCATGTAAGACCTACAACCTATAAATAAAATATAATATTCAAATAAAATAAAACATCTTAATTTATACACAGTGCTAGGCTCTTTCTAAATAGCAAGCCACTAATTTTGTCTGAGAGTTTTAAGTCAGTGTGTAACTTTCTTTTCTCCTGGTTCTGATGTGAAGTAAACCAATTTTACTGTGGGGATAAGAAGGGTGAAATATTAAGAGAAAAAGCAGCAGGGGCCATATCATCTAGCAGTACGTGGTTCCAAGAAACAAACTGGTGATTCTACTGGCCATTCCCATCAGTGTTCCAAAAAGAGACCTGGTTCTAGACCAACAGATACTGCTAGCAGGTTATCAGTAGATGGATGGTGAAGGGTCAGCCATGGATCATGGAAAGGGACATGGTTTTAGCTGGTTTGCAGGTTTTTATCTTTGAACTCGTTTTTTTATTAAAATAATTGGGTCTCTTGATTGGGTGTGGTGGCTCACACCTGTAATCCCAGCACTTTGGGAGGCCGAGGTGGGTGGACCATGAGGTCAGGAGTTCGAGACCAGCCTGGACAACATGGTGAAACCACGTTTCTACTAAAAATACAAAAATTAGCCAGGTGTGGTGGTGTGTTCCTGTAGTCCCAGCTACTCAGGCTGAATCAGGAGAATCACTTGAACCTGGAGGCAGAGGTTGCGGTGAGCCGAGATCACAGCACTGTGCTCCAGCCTGGGCAACAGAGTGAGACTCCGTCTCAAAAAAAAAAAAAAATTAAAAAAATAATAATTGGATCTCTTCATAATGCTGACTTGTTGAAAAACTAATCTGTGATAATGTTTCTGTGTGTCGTTTATCATTTTACCTCCAAATTCGCCTTTGGATATGTGCTCAGTGATGATGGAAGGGCCTCCTTCAAGCATTTCTTCTTCACAGTGAGCAGGATGTTAAGCACTGGTGCCCATGTCCCTCTGCTAGCTTTCTCCTGCAGCATTTGCATGGGTCTTCCATGGCCCTCCTGATGCTATGGCCCTCCCAACATGGACCCCTTACATCCTCCTGCCTGCACCAGAGCCCCTACTTTCTCCATGTGCCTGAATAACCAGTCACTGACTGTGGCCCATGTGTGCTTTGGAGTGTTGCTTCCTGCTTGCCCAGGGACCGTGGACCAGTTCTGGCCTACGAAAACCAGCATATGTCTCTGACATCCAGTGTGCTGCAATAGCCCCTTCTCCAATGAGGTCTGATCCCCTCGGAAAGTAGAACCTCCCTTCCAAGTTTGTCCTTTGTATATTCTCCATCAGCCCTAAAATATTCTATAGAATTCTCTTACATATTATACTTACACTTTTACCATAACTTAATAATTACTTGTATAGAACTTCTCTTGTTTAAATCACAATACGGTTTCTGTCTCCTCATTGTTCCTAAATCAATACAGAAATTCACATTTAATTAGCACTTACTATGTTCCAGGAAGTTCATATATGCTGTTTCACTCAAGGCAACAATGTGATGTAGGAGAATGGATCAAAGCACAAGCTTTGGAACCAGGCAGAACAGCATTTCAATTCTGCCTCCAACTCTTACCATCTCTGTGACGTTTTGGTATGGGAGGCTGCAGTTCTACACTCAGATGTCCCCTCAGGACTAAATTTTTCATTAATTTATCTGCCAATAGTGTTAGCTGCTGACAGCTCATGGTTTTGTTTCTCTCTGAAAATGGTTTTCTACTGAAGGAAACTGCTGTGCCTAAAGTGACAACCCCTCTGGGGATAAATCAATGGTGGATTGATGTGGAGCTGCAAAAGCCCGCTCCCCTTCAACTTCATTTGGTGTATCTCCATTTCAGAACATCCTGTGCAATCTGACATGGCTGTTGCAATTGCATTGAAGTTCTCCTTCGGTCTTCAGTCCAAACCTGCCTTTCTTGCTCCTTCACAGGGGTTGTTTCTGAGCGTGTTCCCTGATAAACTTCTTGCATGCAAATTTGTGTTTTCCAGGAAGCTGAACTGCAAGTTATTAAGTGGCTCTGAGCTTCTGTTTTTTCACCTGCAAAAGGAAGATGATCATTGTAACCATGTCAAAAATTACTGTAGGAGTAAAGGAGATAACACATACAAAGCGCTTGGCAAAGTACCTGCCACACATATTTAATACTCAAAGGGGTTCAATATTAAGATCATTAATAAAATGGAAGCATCTTCATTCCGTTTATTTTACAGATAAGGCAACTGAGGCTCGGAAACTTTAACTTGCCCACTTCATGTATGAAGCAGTGCAGCTGGGATTTAAGCCTGTGCGTAGATATATATATTTTCCTGTTGCCACTTTATACTGCCTCTTGTTCCTTTAAGCTACCTGGTAGAAGTTCTGATTAGAATAGAAAGTCTCCAGAGGAAGCTGGGAAGGGCATATAGAAGCTTGTCTTTGAGGTTTATGAAACTTGTGTGGCAATCAGCTTCAAAGCAAGTAGAAAGAGGACCTGCACACACAATAGATCTGTAATAAAGCCTTCTGTGTGCATCCAACTGAACAGCGATAAAGCAGCGTTCAACAAGCCCCACCCCCAGCAAAGCCAGTGTTCGAGTCTGCCCAACAGTGCAGAAAAGTAAAGTTGAAATAATGTACTTCCCAGGAATTTTAATGGTTTTCAGAGTTATTTTTAACTACTTGCCAAATTGTTAGAACTAGACAAAAGAGCTATTAGAGCCTTTGTTCTTTACACGATTTGCACAACCCCACTGCCAGTTTATCCTTTTCTTTTTCGACTCCAAGGTAATGGAAATAATCATTCCATTTGTAAATAACTCTCCTGAGCATTTTTGGTTGAGAGTAGAAGGGACATAAGATGAAAAGTAAAATTAGTAAGAAATCCTTTCTGTGGAATTAAAAACCTGCAGGAAACAACAGATTTTAAAAAGCCAATATTTAAAATATCAGTTAGCTAGGAAGAGTGGTTCCAGCCCTCACAGCCACATTGCTGAGTGTTATTGTTACCACGAGACTATGGGCTGAAATCTCACCATTAGTCTCCGGGCAGGATAAGAATCAAGAGGGAATAAATGAATCCTTCTTCAAAGTCTCGAAGTGACTTTGCAGGTCACTTCGAGAAAGTAGCCTTGCACTTCACATTGACCAAGCACAATTTCACATTGACCAAGTACATTGGCAAAAACATAATTAGCTGCTCTGAATCCCATATTGGGGATGGGGGAGGCTGGGCAGTGCCATGGAGTGAAGACAGGCATCTTCCACCTGGAAGAGAAGGTTGTTCTCCCAGGCTGAGTCAAGGAGGCCTCAGAAGCTGGCAGCATTCGTATGACAGAGGCTAAAAAGGAACTTCTAACCAGGAATTGTTTTGCACACAAAGTCACCCCTCTCTGTGATGCATATACATCGTGCCTCTACTGATTGCAGTCTTTGGACCAGGAGAGGAAAAATCCAATCTTTGAACTTTTCATCCAAGGCTACCTTTTGCTGAGAATACTTGCTTCACTACTATGCCCTCACCCTGCTTGCAAATCCAAACTTCAGGAAGCTCCCTTTCCTACATCTCTGGCCCTGAGAGAAATAAATTATTTTGAGGAAACAAACAAATCTTTGTATGTAAATGGTTTGCATTATAGAGCTGGAAAATCCAAGAGGGAAAAAAAAAGTTATTAGATACAGTTAATATGCTCAAAATGTTAAAGTGGTCATTTATGAAGTTAGTCAATAGTTTTCCTACCTATAGTTTAAAAGGCATCCAGAAAATGGAAGAAAAGATCATCCAAGAATGATATTAAAAAGAAATATGCATGGGCTTTAGAAAAAGAAAAAAGAAAACTTGGGCCACATAAAGATGAGAGTAAGAGATGAAATTCGCTATGTTCTTAGATTGGAAGACTCTATAGTGCATATAATGTAAATTTCTCTGAATTGATTTTTATATTTAGTGTAATTCCTATCAACATGCTGGTAGGATTTTTTGGGGGGACTCTGGACAAAAGGATTCTAAAATTCATGTGGAAGTGTTACAGTGGAAGAGATCCGAGTTACTCTGAGTTACCAGCAGTGAATACAGATGCGTCTGCAGTAACTTCAACTCTTGCCTCTTCGGAAGAAAGAATTCGCCAGAGGGTCATAAAGCAGAAAAAGAGACTGAGGAGAGCTCCCGAGCAGGAGTGCAAGTTTACTAAAAAGGCTCTGGAACAGGGAAGAAAGGAACGAGCCCTTGGAAGAGATCCAAGTGAGCGCCTGAAGGCCAAAGAAAGAAAAAGGGGCTGCTTTCCTTACCCTTTGGAACTGAGAGCCCTCAGTGTTTAGGGAGTTGTATGCATGCCTGTCTGAGACTTTCTTCCCTTTTCCAGTGATATGTATCTAGAAGATCACACTTCGCCATTTTTGTCCCCTCTTCTCTCTCTCTCTCTCTTTTTTTTTTTTTGAGATGGAGTCGTGCTCTGTTGGAGCTCTGTGGTGTGATCTCGGCTCACTGCAACCTCCGCCTCTGGAGTTCAAGTGATTCTCCTGCCTCAGCCTCCCGAGTAGCTGGGACTACAGGAACATGGCATCATGCACAGCTAATTTTTGTATTTTTATTTTTGTTTTAGTGGAGATGGGTTTCATCATGTTGGCCAGGATGGTCTCGATCTCTTGACTGTGTGATCCGCCTGCCTCGGGCTCCCAAAAGTGCTGGAATTACAGGTGTGAGCCACGGCACCCGGCTGTTTTTGTCTCTTAATGTGCATGCCCAGGAAGTTGTTTCTCCCTGGGGTCTACATTTATTAACATTTTGATGTTAACAGGTGTAGACCATCAGAAAATGGCTTCTTCCTGGTGCCAGCTACTAATTTATTACTTTTAGAGAGGCAGTGTGATCATTGCCAAACCATCATCCGACATTTCTAGTGGGTCAATGGGAAATCCCTCTTTTGCCCTGCTCATGCCTATCTACTTATAACAGAAGAATTACTTTATTAAGAAATTGTGGAAAATCTCTTTAAATAAGAATAATATGAGGGACTTTTTTTTAATAAATCCATAGTAATTAACACATGAAGTACTAGGGTACAGGAACAAAGACACCCTAACCAATGAAGAATCAAGAAATAGATTCATGTGTACATAAAAATTTGACTTACAAATTCAAATTAACTATGGCTACCCAGTTGATTTGATACAACTCATTTGGAAGATAATCTGAAAAATATGCTTCAATGTCTTGTAAATGACATATTCTTTGAGTGAGCAATTTTAATTCTATGATTACATTCCAAAGATATGCATTTTGGGTGTTTTATTTTGTTTGTTTTTTTTAACTAAAGACTTTATTTTCTTAGGGCAGTTTTAAGTTCATTGCAAAATCGAGAGAAAGGTACCAAGATTTCCCATATTCTCCCTGGCCCCACCAATGCATAGCCTCCAACACTGTCAACATCCCCACCAGCATGGAGCATTTGTTATAATAGATGAACCTGCATTGACACATCACAGTAACTCAAAGTCCATAATGTACATTAGGGTTCACTCTTGCACATTCTATGGGCATACATGTATGAGCAATATATAAAGTTGTACATTATATTTGTTGGACAAATATTTAATGACATGTTGCATCATTATAGTATCATACAGAGTATTTTCACTGTGATAAACATTCTCTGCTCTGCCTATTTATCCCTACTTCAATCCTTGCAATCACTGATTTTTTTTTTTACTATTTTCACAGTTTTACCTCTTTCAGAATGTCATATAATTGTGTTACCAAAAGACCAGGGGTTTTGTCTAGGTCCTTGTTGCTGGCTGCACAGAAAGCCAATCACTGAGGCAATGAGTATTGCCAGGAAGGAAGGCTTTTTATTTGGGTGACATCAGCCAGAGAGATGAGAGCCAAACTTTAAATCCATTTCCCTTAACTGACTAACATCTGGGGTTTATATAGCGGGGAATGTAGCTATGTGCAGGAAAACAGGAATTAGGGAGGGGTAAGGAAGAAATCGGGATGAATGAGGGGTCTGGAGTCTCATTGTCTGGATGTGGTGATCTGGTGAGTTTCACTTCCTGGATTGAAGGTCAGTTTCCCGAGGAAAGAATTCAAAGGTAAGTTTCAAGTTTTAAGACTGGAAGGGTCAATTTCCTAATGAGTCCATTAAATCTCACTTTATTTATTTATTTTTTTGTAAATTGTCCAGTCTCGGGTATGTCTTTATCAGCAGCATGAAAACAGACAAGCACAACAAACCTTGGACTCCCATTTGCCTTTTGCACTTTATTCACACATCACCACTGGGAAACTGCTGGAGAGGTGATGCTATGATTTGGATTTGGAGTAGGACATGAACGTTTCCAGATCCCTGCCCTATTACAGTCTTAATGGCACACTGTTTTTTTTTTTTTTTTTTTTTTGAGATGGAGTCTTGCTCTGGTGCCAGGCTGGAGCACAGTGGCGCAGTCTCGGCTCACTGCAACCTCTGCCTCCTGGGTTCAAGCGACTCTTCCGCCTCAGCCTCCTGAGTAGCTGGGACCACAGGCATGTGCCACTGTGCCCGGCTATTTTTTAGTAGAGATGGGGTTTCACCATGTTGGCCAGGATGGTCTCGATCTCTTGACTTTGTGATCCACCCACCTTGGCCTCCCAAAGTGCTGGGATTACAGGCGTGAGCCACCGCACCCAGCTGGCACACTGGTTTTTAACACATGCATGAATAGACAAAATAAAATCCCTATTCTACAAGGTTGAAAGATCCAGAAGAGAGATAACAACATATCTTACTACCAAAGGATCATCTCATACAATAAGATATATATATGTATATTAAATCCATATGGAATTAGCTCATAATTTTGGAGGCTAACAAGTTCAAAATCTGCAGATCTAATATCTGTTTGAGTCTGATGGTCAGAAGCTATAGAACTAAGAAGAGCCAATGGTCCAGTTTGAAGGATGTTAGGCAGGAAAGTTATCTCTCACTTGGAGGAAGATCAGCCTTTTGTTCTATTCAGGTCTCCAACTGATCGAATAAGGCTGGTCTGCATTACAAGGGTAATCTGCTTTGTCAAGTCTACTAATTTAAAGATTGATTTCATCCAAAAACACTCTCACAGAAACACCTAAAATAGTTTTTAACCAAAGATCTGGGCACTCTGTGGTTTAGTCAGGTTGAAACATGAAATTACTATCACATCAGGTTAGTACAGCTGGCACAACATTATAGATTGGGGTTTTCTTTGCTCTATTAAGAAAATATCTGGCTTCTGACTATGACAGAGAAGCTGGTGTCAGATTAACCTTTTCTTAAGAAAAGTATAAAAGACAAATACAATATAAATTTAGATGGCCGAAAATACTGGAACACAATGAGGAATGCTATAACTTAAGAAATGGTAGGAGATTCCAGAGAGAGGAGAACTGCACTAAGGTGAGGCTTACATTTGCTGCTAGCTGTTTCCTCTAGGACTTTTGCTGGTTTTAAGTCTAAGGCATACAGGTGAACAGAAGTCAGTCACTTAGAGCGGGAGTCCCCAGTCCCCTAGGCCATGGACTGGTACCAGTCTGTGTCCTGTTAGGAACTGGTCCACACAGCAGGAGGTGAGCTGTGAGCTAGCGGGCAAAGCTTCATCTGTATTGACAGCCGCTCCCCATTGCTCACATTACTGCCTGAGCTTCACCTCCTGTTAGATCAGCAGTGGCATTAGATTCTCAGAGGAGCATGACCTCCACTGTGAACTCTACATGTGAGGGATCTAGTTTGCACGTTCCTTATGAGAACCTAATGCCTGATGATCTGTCACCGTCTCCCATCACTCCCAGATGGGACTGTCTAGTTGCAGGAAAACAAGCTCAGGGCTCCCACTGGTTCTACATTATGGTGAGTTGTATAATTATTTCATTATATATTACATGTAATAAGAGAAATAAAGTACACAATAAATTTAATGCACTTAAATCATCCTGAACCTATTTCCTGCAGCACTGATCTGTGGAAAAATTGTCTTTCATAAAACTAGTTCCTGCTGTTAAAAAGATTGGGGACTGCTGGCTTAGAGCCTTTAATAAAGTGTCAGTGGGCTGGAGAAACAAAAGTTGAAGGTCAGAGCCAACAAGTAGTTAGGATTCAAGGGATCAAAATTCCAGATAAAAGAGAATTATGATGAAGCAAATACAGTGTCCTGAATGCAATTTCCTTTCAAGATAATTTTCTGCCTCATAAGTGATGTATGTGTGGAATGAGATACCAAATAGTCATGCGAAAGCCACCTGCTAAAAGAGCAGAGGTTTGAGCAGATTCACAGAACTAAAGAGACAAAAATTGGTATATAAACATATTAAGGGAAGGAGCCCTCACAAACAGCCCAGGCTTTCAGATGACATTTCCCAAAGCCAACATTGTAGGGGTAAGTCCCCAGAGAAATAAACCAGACCCCTAAAGAACTGAAATCCATCCTTGGCTGAATCAAAGTACTCTTTTTATACTCTATCTGCCGGAGAAGAAAATCAAATCTCCTCTTGAAGAAGGTAGTATTACCCACACACACGGTATGACATTCAGTGAAAATGACCAAGCATTCCAGATAACAGAAAAACTAATTCACCGCCAAGAGAAAAACATAGAATAGACTATAGAGATTGACAGGTGATCCAGATATTGGAGTTATCAAACACAGGGTTTAAAATAACCATGACTACTCTATATAATAAGATGGAAGAAAATATAAAGAATTGCATAGAGAACCAAAACCCATTAAAAGAATAAAATAAAAACCTGGCACTAAAAATTAAAATAACTGAAATTAAGTATTTGATAGATTTATTTAAAAGCAGATCAAACATAGCAGAAAAGACTAGAAGTATAAGATAGGCATGCAGAAAACATCCAGATTAAACATGGAAAGAAAAACGGATAGAAAATGCAGAAAACAGCAAAAGAGACATGGCGTGTGATGAAGATACCTGATATATGTTCAATTGTCCCAGAGAAAGAAGAGACAATGGAATAGAATTTTTAAAGAGATAGTGTCTATTTTCCAAAACAGACATCAAGTCACATATTCAAGAAAGTATATGAACCCTAACGTTAATTAGGATTAATTAAGATTAAGATTAATTAGGAGTACGTGGAAAATTATACCTAGGAATATCATTTGAAAACAATTGAAAGACAAAAACAAAGAGAAAAATGTTAAAGCAGCCAAAAGGAAAAATGGATTACCTACAAAGGATAATAATAGTAATTACAGATAACTTTTTAACTCAGACTATGAAAGTCAAAATGTGACATCTGTGTAACACTGAAAGAGGACGTCTGGCTACCTAAAACTCTGTGCCCAGTGAAAATATCCTTCAAGCATGAAGGCAGAACAAAGATGTTTTCAGATGAATCAGTCTGGGTTAGGAAAACAGAGACACTACAAATACTTTGTGTAATAAAGGGTTTTCATATAGGACCTGAGGCTTATATAAGTATGGGAGGAGAAGGGGAGGGACAGCTGGAAGAACAGAGTCACCAGACACTGTAGCCAGAATTGGTGGAGTGGGCAGAATAACAAACAGTGAAAGCAAAACGAAACAACACAAGCAAATAAAATAACTTCTATAAAACAAAGCTGGAGGACTTAATAGCAAGACTTATAAAGCTAGATTAAATAAGACAGTGTGGTATTGACACAATAAAAGACAAATCATTCAATAGAATTGTAAATAGAGAGTCTAGAAACAGACCCACCCACACATAGGAAACTTTAAAGGTCTCAGCTCTGTTCACAGCTAGAAGAAAGGGAATAGAAAGTTTATGAATATTTTCACGGTCTCTGTGAAACACATGGAACCTTGAGGTGGAGTGACAGACACCAGTGTCCCAGTGATATTCTCATCACTTGTTCCCATGTATTCATATAGGCTGTACCTGGACAGGGTGTTAGTCTCAACTTTCAAAGCCTACTTACCTCCATTCCAGGTCAAAATAAATATACCTGGGACTCTATGGTGTTACAAAGATGGTTCAATTCCACTAGAGACAGCATTGCAAGATCTTTGAAAATATAAATTTTAGCTAACTGTTGACTTACCTTGAAAATGGTCTGTTCTTCTAGGTGGTTAAAAGGTTGGTTTGTAGTGTAAATACATCTGAAATGTGTCCTTAGGGAGAATCTTGCCTAATTCACAAATGATTGAAGGAGACATCTTAGGAAGGAAAAGGAAAAGCAATCCAGTGACCAATCTCTAACAATGATGCTTTTCTAGAGAAAATCACGTGGCTCTCCTTCACGTGGGCCTCTGCAATTTCAACCCTGGTCCTGAGCCAGCATTCCCCCACTTAGTGCCACAGTGTCAAAGCTGATGTTCCTGCAGCAAGAATGGTTCTGTCTTCCAGATGTCACCTTTAGTGCCCAGAGAAAGCCCTGAAGCCTCTCCATCAACACATTTGGGTCTTAATGTGCTGCCTTCACTGTTTCGCTGGGAGCTAGTTATGTGGCCAGTAACCATTGCGGGGATTTTGACATTAACGAGCACTGAGCTCTGCAGGAGGAACCAGCACCCCTGATGGTTGGAGGAGCCAAAAGATGGGGCCAGAGGGAACCTTCACTGAACACTTAGTGTATATCAAGTGCTTAATGTTTCATGCTTATGTCTTCATTTGATTTCTACAATTCTGTAAAGCAAGGTTTACACTTTCCATTTTGCAGAAGAACTTGAGGCAAAGAGGGGTTGAGCAGTGTGTCCAAGGTTGCTCAGTCAGTTGAAGGGTGTAAGATGTCACCAGAGACCAGGAAGCCTGCCTCAACTGCCCTCCCAAGGAGAAGGGAAGGCAGGAGTGCTGTCTACACAGCTTGGAGTAGAGTGGGTTCTCTCCCAAAACTTAGTGCATGTTTATAGCATGCCCTTCACCAGGCTGCTTTCTTTCCTGCCTCTCAGTCTTTGTCACGGAATTTCACCATGTGACACAACTGTCTCTCACAGCATTAAGGTAGAAAAGGTTTTTCTGCTTATCCTATGCTGGTCTCTACCAGAATACAGAAATAAACCACAAAGAGTACATCCCCATCCTCAATCAGTTCCTCTTAAACCACCAACTTTCCATCCATGCTTCTGGGGCTTTCCCTAGAAAATATTCCCCATATGCTCCTGCTCATGTGGCTTCTTCCCTCTCCTACTTCCTATGACCCTGGGAATTGAGTCCTTGCAGTGTGGTAGCCAACGAGGCGTGGCTGAAGGGCTTTTGAGTTGTTCTCACAAAAAAAAACAAAAAAACAAAAAAAACCAAAAATGTGGAATAGAGGTGAAACATTTGGGCTATGGAGATGAACGGCCTGGGTTCAAATCCAGGCTCCGCATATGCTAGCACATGTGCTTCAGTTTCCCCATCTGTAAGATGCAGATGTAGCAGTGTCTCCTCTCATGACTGTTGGAAATAGTAAGTTTATTGACATCTGTCAACTGCTTTTCATGGTGTCTAACATGCAGTGAACATAAGGCATGTCTCAACAGTATATTCCCTAGGCAGCACTGGGTGCAGAAGATGGAAGCCTTGAAGTGTTGGTCCATACCTCCATGACAACTAATAAATATCTTTAGACCACTGACTACATTGGTCTCAATCAAGTGCTGCTTTCTCAAAAGAGATGACAGGGAGGGATTTTTCAGTTGCAGTTTTCTTTAATCAAGAAGAATGCATGTAGATACACTGCAGCCTTGGGCTTAAATCCAGCTTGGCCACTGAGCAATCCACTTTGTCACCATCAGAGAGACGGGCCAGCTGCCCCTTCCTATGCACCATATAGACTTTCTCAGGCATATTCTTGACCACAAAAGCTTTATCCTTGCTGCTGTCATGCAGTACATATTTTACTTACTGGTTTTGTTTACTGCTGGGTTTCCTCTGCTAGAATGTAAGCCCCCTGGAGGCAGGACCTATCATCTGTTTTGTTCACTGCTGCATTCCCAGTGCCTACCATAGGAGGCGTTTAATAAATCTGTGTTGAAGCAGTGGATGCATGTGCTCTGATAGACCTACATGCAGCATGGTTGCATGGTTGGTGGTTGAATGGACCTCATGGTGCCATCCTGGCTGGCCCTTACCCTGGCCTCACCCTATTCATTTTTATCTATGCCCAACTGACAGGTGACTTCCCCATCACTACTTTGTTCACAACTACATCTGCTCACAGGCCTCCAGCTACTCTCCAGTGTCTACAAGACCATGCTCACTCCTACTCCATGGGGACCCAAAGCCTCCAGCTTTGGTGTTATCTCTGATTACCTCCCTAGCCCTGCCTTCCACCATGACCCTGCCTGAACTTTCCATGGCTGCAAAGTTGGTTTTCTCTCATTTTATTGGAACATATCTTTTCCTCTCTTTACTCATTGCCTTTGCCCATCGCATCTCTCTTCTGCCCTCTTCCAGACTGTCCTGCCCTTTTCTCTTTATTTAAAACTTACCTCCTCTTCAGGATTTGAGTCTTATCTCTTTGGGATAGGGTCAGGGGTTTCCACCACTGTGGCACTTTCTGGGATGGCTCCTTCCTAGACAAGCACCACCTGTATCCTACCCTGCCTTGTGACTGGGCACTGAGTCCATTGTAGTGATGGGTATTGTCATCCAAGTGGTACACACATGCAACTGGGTATCTCTTTCTGTTTCTCTACTAGTTTCAAATGAATGCCTCTTGGAGGGGCACACATGGGGGAGTAGGACTTTCGATCTCTAATGGAGGCTCCATCACAATTAAATATGGCCTCCAATTGACCTCGCTGACCCTGCCCTACATCCATCATCCCTCCTGACCATGTTTGTCTCCCTGCTTTCTTTGGTCTTCGTGTTGCCCTGGGCTCTGAACTTGACCTCTCTCCAGGTTGACCCATGATTACGCTGGCCCATCTGCATACCTGCTTTTCTACATGCAGTGTAGTTTGGAGCCCAGACACAGGTCCAACCTCCTCTTGAGGGGATCTAGCCCTGATGTCTGGGCGATGACATTTTAGGACAACCTCTCTTGTCTGTACAGCCCATATCTCAGCCACTGTGAAGGGAGAGACTTGCTTACTCCTGTTGATTCCCTCTGAGCTTTTTTACTATAACCCTTACCCAATGGATGCTCAGCAAATACTACAATGGTGGCAGCAGTGGGGGACATATCTCAGGAGGCCATAACACGAGGGTTGTTCTCCCACTTTCTAAGCACAGCTAACACCAGATCTGAGACAATTGTGAGTGAGTGGCTAGAGGCTGGCCCTCCCTTGTAAGCATTGCTTCTTAGTGTTCACAAAACCCAAGGTCAACTTTATTAGAATCTTGGCACACTGATTAGCTGGTCCGTATAGCAGCACTGTGATGCAGGCTGGTGCTGGCCTATCTGGTCCAGGGTGAGATAAGATACCCCCTGGCCTCCCACCACAGTTACCCTGCAACTGGGTTGACAACTTTTCCCAGGAAGAGTAAGCTCTGGGTGGTCACCTCCCAAAGAAGCAAGAGGAAAGGCCTGTTGAAGTGAGCATGTGGGGCCAATGTGGCATTCAGGGATGGGGGCTGGGAGAGGAGGCCTGAAGCAGCCCCCGCCTCGGTTCCCTTCTCACTCATGTCCACCATCGCCTTGTGTGACACCTAGAGGACAAGAGGAGACAGAGACAGCATCAGTTTGAGGGCCTTCAAGGGGAAGACACTGCCTTCTGCAGCACGGGAGATGGAGAGAGAGTCACCTGGTTATGGCCTCTCAGGCCCTAGCATCCTAGGAAGAAACTGCAGCCTTTATTCCACCTCTCCCTTCTTTCCATGTTCCCCCTCCATCCTGAGGGTTTACACTGACAGCATCCATCCCTCTTTAATGGGGAGACAAAAGAGCCTGAGCCAGAGGGCTGCTAAATAGCTACCAGGTTTCAAAACCCAACAGGAACTTTTAGGAGCATCTTCCAGCCCCTGGGTGTACTTGTGGCACAGGCCTGGTTGTCATACCTGCTACCAGCTCCACGTAACCTCTCTAGCCTCGATTTTCTCAACTATAAAATGGCTCACTCAGCTTAAGTCAATGGTGTTCAGAAAGCGCTCAGCATGTCTGATGTGCCAAGCCTCCTACCAGCCTCTGTGCAAGAAACTTCTTTTTTAAATCCTCATTTTCACACTACTTCCAAGGAAGAAAGGATTTTGAGGCTTTGAAAAAAGTGAAAAAAAACATTGGCCTTGATGTTCCCTTTCATTTAATGAAAAAGCTATATGAAAAGATAGATCTAGCATTTAAGGTCAGTGTGAAAAAAATTTAAAAAGCTAGGCCAGGCACTGTGGCTCTCACCTGTAATCCCAGCACTTCGGGAGGCCGAGGAGGGTGGATCATCTCAGGTCAGGAATTCGAGACCAGTCTGGCCAACATGATGAAACCCTATCTCTACTAAGAATACAAAAAATTAGCCGGGCATGGTGGCGGGCACTTTTAATCCCAGCTACTCGGGAGGCTGAGGCAGCAGAATTGCTTGAACCTGGGAGGGGGAGGTTGCAGTGAGCCGAGATTGCACCTTTGCACTCCAGCCCGGGAGACAAGAGAGGAACTCTGTCTCAAAAAAACAAAGCTAAACTACTTTTTTTCCCTTCTTGTTAACTCTCCAACACACACACATGCATGCCTGCACACACATGCACATTTGCACATGCACACACGCATATGCATGCCCGCACACACATGCACACACACATACATGCCTGCACACACACACACACATGCCTGCACACACACATGTACATGCACACAGGACCATGTTCCTGTTGCCTTGGGTGCTCTTTCACCCCTCAGCTGATCTTTCCCAAATAAAAGACAGAATAACTTCCTTATGAAGTTCCTAACAAAGACTCATATGGTAATGCACAACTCTATCCTAAAACAAAGAGGACAGCTGAAGATCAGGAAAGGGCCTTTGTGTCTTCCTTTCTATGGAGAAATGCATTGTTATTCCCAAATATAAACACTCCCTTCCCATTATCCTTGACTGTTCCACAAGACTGGCAGTGCCTCCTGGAGGGGGAGACAATCTGGACTTTGGGACTAGCTTCAGTTGATGGCATGTGAGTGCCTATGGCACAGGCTGTGTGTGGGGCAAGCGTTTAGAGCCACTTACACGTCTTCTTTGCTTTCCCCCTGCCATGAAAATGGTTTGCCCCAAATAGGGACTTCTTTAACCTACATCCCGGAAGGGAGAAGACATGTGCAGCAGCCCTGTGACTGAAGGTAGTGACCTGCTTCTGACAGATAATATGACCAAGAAATAAGCATTTGTTACAGTAAGGCACTGAGATTCTGGGATATTTTGTTACTGCATCAAAGTTGACTGAGGCACTTCTAGTTTATACCTCACTACCCTCTAGAGCTATAACAAAGGCAGGCAGAGTTTCACTGCTGCCCTGGGAGGAGGTATCAGGAATCAAAATAAAGCTATCCAACACCTGGGGAAATTCTGGCTCCATGGATGACCCCAAATGACCACCGATTCTATTTAGCACCCTGAAGAATAGAAGGGACCTAGAGAAGGGGAGATAGAGAAGGAGCTGTCCATCAAGAGATTCCTTAAATAGTCTGTTTGAGACAAAGAACAGGGAACTTGACTTTTAAATGTCCTGTATGCCAAAGGAGAAACCTCCTCCCTGCCCCCACCTGCCCATACACATCCATATTCACCACTTTACCCTGGAGATGGTTTTGTTGAGCTGCCCAGTGACTCCTGAGAAGTCAGCTTCTAAGTTGAGTATGTTGATGAGACCAATTTGGGGAAGTATGTCTTCCAGGTTATATGTTCCAGAAATCGAAAACCTTGGCAAGTGCAAATCCAACAGACTGGAGAGAGAATCAGACAGAGAAATGGTGCTCTCTTGTTATACATGCTGCTTTTGCCCTGTCTGTTGGCAACCTGAGCTGTGGGAGGGAGAGGTATTTCTCAGTGTAAGGGGCAATCAGTCTTCACCACACTATTTGCTGTGATGGACCATACCCATAGCTCCCTTCTCTTTGGACCACATGGAATATCTTGTGTATGGATCTGAAAAGACTCCAGGCACAGCTACATGTCTTTGTCATCCTCATCACATTTATAGAGGGCTTTCTAGGTTTCAGATATTGGCAATGTTTCTTCAAGGCTGAACTGATGGAATCCACATCACGACCACATAAGGTAAATACTTGTCAACATCTTCCCACTTCCATATCTCATGAATCAGCAAGTTCTGTTGGCTCAGCCTTTGTACTATGTCCTAAATCCACCACCCAGCATCCCCCAGTACAAGCAGCCATCATCTCTCACCCATCTCCGCTTCAGGTTCCTCATGTGTTAAATGGCATAGTGATGCCCCCTCCTTGGGGCTGTTGTGAGGATCTGATGGGAGATGGTGTATGTCGGGCACAGGGCACAAACGAACTCTCCCTCCTGCGTTTGGGGCATCTTTACCATCTGATTGCCACATTACCTGGGTTAAGTTCAGAAATTTCTTTGGATCCACAGCAATTTTGACCTTTTTTCTCTGGTGTTATTCATCTTTTTAATTATGGTTTGGCAGCTAACCAGGCACTGGAAAGCATGACTAGTTCATAATCAACCTGAACACTTCTGCCTCAGAAAATCAAATTCGGGTTAGAGAATTGTGGCTAGTTTGACTCCTGAGCAATATGAGGGTCCGATGCCTAGTTGAAGTGGGAGGACATCTTGGGCTACTTGACAAGTTTCCCATAGGTAGTACTAGTGTGGGAAGCTCTAGGCCAGTGGGTTAGGGGGTGGGATAGAGTCTAGTGGGGCAGGGGTCTGACAGAGAACCCAAAACACAGTGGGTGTTCAACATGTGAATGAATACATACATGTGAATGAATACATACATGTGAATGAATACATACATGTGAATGAATACATACATGAATGGTGTGCCAGCAAGTACAGTTCCCCTTGGTAAGCCAACCTGCCTCACATCTGAGTGGAGTGAAACATGGTGGAGTCCAAAGTTCTTATATCTAAAAGCCCATAAAAATGCCTACTGAAGTATTGTAAGTCTCTGGCACAAGGAACATCTGAGATTTAGAGGAGTAACTTGCATCGGTTTTGCTTTTAGAATGTCCAAGTGGGAAGAAGTCAAACCAAACTCTCCCTGAGGGAAAATCTACTAGTCTAGAAGAGTCTATGCCACTTTCTTCTGTGATGGGGGCAAGGGGAAGGCTCACCCCAAAGGAGCCAGGGACTATGGGGCTGAAATTAGCAACTGACTAGAGCCGTGTAACTTCATAGACAACAGGAATAATCCCTTAAATCCTGGCCTCTCCCTTTGGCCTGTGTCTCTTATTTGGTGCTTTAATCTCTGCCCAAACCCAAAATGCCTTCTCTATCCCTGGTACCTCAATGTGAATGGGGTGCTGAGAAAAGCCACCTGTGAGTCTGTGGAGTGGCTGGTGCCTACCAGGTTGTGGTGGATTCAAGATGGCCATCAAAAGTGGCATCTATGCACCCTCCCCTTGAATCTGAGTGGGCTCTGCAACTGGCAGAAGTGCCACTGTGCTGATTTCTGGGCATAGGCCTTAACAGAAATGTTCTGTCTTGAAGACTCTAGCTGCCATATACCAGTATTAACTATGCTGAGCTACTGAACCTGAGCTAGCCTCATGGAGACACTACATGCAGAGAGAGATGCCTCCCAGCCTTAGTCTCTTTCAGCCAGCCCAGCACAGGCACCAGGCACACGAGTGAGGAGAGTTCAGTGGCTTCAGCTCCAGCTACCATTTATCCCAACACAAGAAAACTGCCCAGCTGAGCCCAGTTCACCCACAGAACCAAGGAAGTGATTGTCTCAAGTCATTCAGTTTTGGGGTGGCTTGTTATACAGCAAGCAATAACTAGAACTCAGTACCAGATTTCATCTCAGAGTACCTCATAAAAGAAGATGCATCCCCAAGAAGGTGTTAGCTGGCGAAGGGGGTCTAGGGAAACTAGAAAAAGCTGAAGTTGCTGTGATAAAACTACAAACCAAAAAGCAAGTGAGATGGGAAATAGTTTAGAGATCACATAAAATAGGAACTTTGATGTTTCCGGTGTTCTTAAGATTTAATTTTTAAATATGTTTTAATTAAAACAGAAGCACCCTTTAACAATATAATGATAATGCCAATTTTTTATTAGAGATAGGATCTGGCTTTGTTGCCCAGGCTGGAGTGCAGTGGCACAATCGTAGCTTACTATCACCTCGAATTCCTGGGCTCAGGTGATCCTCTTGCCTCGGTCTCCCGGGTGGTTGGGACTATAGGCGTGGACTGACATGCCCGGATATTTTTTTTCTTTTTTTCATTTTATGTAGAGGCAGGGTCTTGCTATGTTGCCCAAACTGGTCTCAAGCTCCTGGCCTCAAGCAATCCTCTCACCTTGGCCTCCCAAAGCACTGGGATTATAGGTGTGAGCTGCTGCAGCTGGTCATGATTATTCTTAACTGTCTTTGATTTGATTTTTTGGCTGCACTTAACCACCTTCTGGTAATAAATTGTTATGAGGGGAGAGAGGAAAGCAAGAGGAAAGGAGATGCGGACCAGACAGACACCAGGAAGGTATAATAACAGTCAGTGCCTGGTGAGCACTTCTTATGCTCCACGAACCAGTCTATGTTCTCTTAATGAATCCTCTGAGCAACCCAACGAGGCAGGTATCATGTCCTTAGTTTTACAGCAGAGGCCCAAAGGAGGTGAGAAAATTGCCAAGATCACACAGTTAGTAAAGGACAAGATGGTGAGCCTAATCGAGACGTTGGGCTTTTGCAGCTGAAGTTGATCAAGACCTGCTGGGGTTCTTGAGCAAGGTCAGCCAGTGTCCTTCTGCTGTGACTCTTACCTGGGCAGGAACAATTGGCCCCATTTTCTCAGGGTCTCTGGCTGCAGAGCGGCCTCCACCTGCTTCATTTTCCCTGGGTCAGGGAGGACCAGCAGGGCCATGGCATTTCCGCTGTATTCAATCTGGAGGACGGTGCAAGCCAACTCCTGGTCATAGAGGAATCTGTGCATTTCCTTTTGGTGCATCATGGACACCTGGAGAGAGGTCCTCTCATCCACGAAGAAACTTTCATGCTTCTGGATCTGGTAGCGACTGAAAGGGTGCTTCCACTTGGCTTAGGACACAAAACCCATAAGGCCATGAGAACTCTTTTCAAGAGAGCAACTCTGGGTAAACACACACAAAACCACACTGGTTTGGTGACTTCCTCTTGGCTATGCAAGTATAAGGCAAAACAAATGGAATGGATACAGAACCAGGAGACCAGAATTTAGGCCTGGCTCAGCCTCTAGGACAAGTCACCAGTGTTTGAGCACTAACAGCCTATGATTTGTTCCATTTCAGAGGAACTTAGCTTCTAAGAAGCCAAAAGGTATTTTTCCATCTACTAAACACCTTCCATGTGTTAGATATTATCTCTTGGAATTGTCATAAAAATTAGTAAAAACAAGTATTATTATTCCCATATCAGGGATGATCAAACTGAGTCTTTGTGAATTTATTTGCACATACTAATTTGCAGAGCTGGGATGACTGACTGCATAGCTCAGGTTGCTTGCAAACATTGAACTAATCCTTCTCAACCAAACTGCCTCTAGACAACAACCTTCTACAGAGAAGCTCGAGAGCTTCTTCCTTCACCCAGGCACCCCAATTCCCGAATCTTCAAACTGAAAAAGGAAAAATAATTCAATTAATAAAATGCCATGCATTAGCAAAACCCATTAAGATGTAGTTAGAAATGAATGTTGTGGTCCTCATTATGTTCACACGTGTAGTATCTTCCTTCTTCTTATAAATCTGTCCCCACAGATACTGGTCTTGATAACAGAACTGAGTCATCCTGTCCTACATACCCACACCCAGTCAATGACCAAGTATTGCAGATTCTACTTCCAAAACCACAACATTATTTTCAAGGCCACCATCATACTTACTTTGGACCACTTTGAGAACCTCCCAACTTGTCTCTCCTTTCCCACTCTTCCTCCCTTCCAAGCCACCTTCCAAATTGCAGCCAGTTTGATCTTCCTAAAACACATGTGATCCTATCACTTCACACTTAAACTTTGATCTTCCTAAAACATATGTGATCCTATCACTTCACACTTAAACTCTCTGGCAATTCTAAGTTTCCCTGAATAAAGTTGGAAACCCTCAACGTGGCCCTGTTTCCCTCTACAGTGTAATGCTTGGTTTCTTCCTATTACTCCGCTATTGTGTTTGATGTCCTATTCCAACTAAATTTGTTTCAGTTCTTTGAAAATGCAATGGTATCTCTTTTCCCTGGACCTTTAGATATGCTCGTTTTTTTCATCATGAACCCTCTTTGCCCCACCCCTCCCAAGCTTTTTCACCTGAGTAAATATGACTCACTCTCATGTTTTAGCTTAAGTGGCTATTTTTCCTGGAAGCTTCCCAAGTCTGGATGGGTGTCTCTTTTGAGAACTCTGTGGCACCCATGCCTACGCAAGGAGAGCATCACCATCCCACTGAGTTATTTTGCATCCGTACTTATTTCCAACGCACATGGACTGTGGCTACGCAAGAGTGGGAAAGCTCTATCTTATTCAGGGATTTCCCCAGGTGGTTAGCAAAGAACCTGTTGGCTAGCTGTATGCTGTAAGAGCATTTACCTGCAGAGGAGGTGGCAGTAATTCTGTCTGAGCAAGCCTCACCTTTGAAGAAGATGTAATTGGTGAGAACCATGAGTGTGTCCTGGCTGAACTCCGGGAGGCAGTCCACGACTTGCCCGTATGTTTGCCTTCTCACATAGTCATTAATCTGCCTCTCAGTTGTAACAGAATCTGTGAAGTTGGCAGAAAAAGCAAAAGCTCCATAAAGCTCCTTGATGGTGTCCAAATAGTGCTGCTGAGGCTTTAGTCGCTTGTCTAGGAACAGGGAGTTTCCTACTTTTAGTTCGAGTTTGGGGCTGGGCAGGGCAAGGGTGTGGAGGAGGCTCTGGAAGCCCTGGTGGATGTCTGCTTCTGGGGTTTCTGTGAGGTTGAATCCTAGGCCCTCCAGAATCAGAGCTGAGGTGTCAGCCTGGGCCCCAAGAGAGAGCAGGGCCAGGGTGGTGGAGATGCTCACTGGCGAGAAGATGACATTTCCAGGGGTGTCTGCTGCCAGCTCTTTATACAAACGCAAAGCAAAATTGGTAATGGTGGGTGTGATTCTGTGGTAGGCGGGGGCTGGCTCTGAGAGCTGATGCCTGGGAGGTTGAGGCCCCTGCAGACTTTTATCTCCACGGGCAGAAAGGGGCTGACAGTAGACAGAGACCAGGATCCCTGCTCCCAGCAGCCAAAGCCAAGCTGGCCCCATTCTCTGAAAACAAGAGGGTGAACATGTCACTTTTCTTCATAAATAACGTCACGATTCTCTTTTGCCCATACAACACACCCCACGTTCACAATGTGCCCCACAGGGCTGTCATCCAGGAGGGGCCCTGCAGGAGACAAGGCCATGGATGATTAGGATTCTGTGATTAGGATTCTGGACACTCTCCTCCAAGGCTTCAGTGAAGGTAGCAACCCTTTATCTGCTTTGCATTTAGGTTTCTAAGATTTTGTTCTAAGATTTTGTTGAGTGAAAGTCTCTGGGCTATAAAACAATAACAACAACAACAACAGCAACTCCTGGCCAGGCTGGTGGCTCACACCTGTAATCTCAGCACTGGGGAGGCTGACGTGGGAGGATCACTTGAATCAAGGAGTTTGAGACCAGGCTGGGCAACATAGGGAGACCTCATCTCTAAAAGAAACTTTTAAAAATTAGCTGGGTGTGGTGGCATGTGCCTGTAGTCCCAGTGACTCTGGAGGCTGAGGTGACAGAATCGCTTGGGCCTGGGAAGTTCAGGCTGCAGTGAGCTGTGATCGCATCACTGCACTCCAGCCTGGGCAACAAGAATGAAATTCTGTCTCAAAAAAAAAAAAGAAAAAACAACCCAACAAGCAAACAAACATACAAACAAAACACAACAACACAACAACCACCACAACAAAACAACTTCCATGGTCTAGACTCCGTCCCTCTTTTCTTCCCTTCCTCCCTTCCTTCCTTTTTCTTTCTTCTTTCCAGTCATTCTTGCAATCATCCATTAACTTTCAAGGATCGGCCTGGTCCAAGAGGAGCACTAGGTCCTCAGTAGTCAGTGGGGGAAGAAGTAAAGAAAATTTCAGATTTCCTAGAATTTAGAGTTTAATTGACACTAGCTTAGGTGACACTCAATAGCTAAATAAGCAAATACACATGTGATGACAAATTGAGAAGAACGTGCTTGGAGCAAATGTCCTGGCCATGCTGCCAGTGATGCTAGGCCTTCCTCACATCCAGCGTGGCTACTGACAATCATCCCGCCCACTGGAAGGGAAAGGATGATGTGTAAAGCCTCGGTCAGGCCCCAGGAGTGAGAAGAATGCCATCCGCCTTTCAAGTCATTTATTAGCTGGAGTGTGGATGTGAAGATCGGCCACCTGGACTTGTGGGTGAGGACAGCCCAAAAGGACAGCAAAGCAGCAGGATTGTGGAGCCCACAGGAGCGGCAAGAGAGATGTCAACTCTGTCTCCATGTCTTTGTCCAGCCTCTGAAATCTGGGATGCCTCTTGTCACATGCAGAGGTTGAAACCTCTATTTTTTTTTAATTGCTGCAGGGCTGTGGGGATATCTGTTGCAGGCTGAATTGTATCTGCCCGAAATTCATATACTGAAGTCCTGACATCTAGTATCTCCAGATATCTTTTTTGGAAATAGGGTCACTGGAGATGTATTTGGTTAAAATGACGCCATTAGTGCAGGCTTCTAATTCAATATGACTGGTGTCCTTACAAGAAGGAGAAATGTGGACTTGGACAGCACACAGGGAGAATGCCGTGTGAAGATGAAGGCAGAGATCGGAGTGATGCTTCTACAAGCCGAGGAATGTGAAAGATGGCCAGCAAACTAGGAGAGAGGCAAAGCTAGGAAAGGGGCCTGGAGCAGATTCTCCCCACAGCCTCCGAAGGCACTAAGCCCGCCAACCCCTTGTTCTTGGACCTGTAGCCTCCAGAACTGTGAGCCAAAGCTTTCTGCTGTTGAAGCTGCCCAGCATGTAGTATTTATTAAGATAGCCCTTGCAAACTAATATGATCTCCTGTGCTTTATTTTAAGTTGTAAAATGTGCCAAAAGAGCCTTTAGTCCACCACCAGGGGATCAAAGTGGTACAGGAGCAGGAAGATCCCTTGTTTTAGGGCGAGGGATGCAGCCTGAGCTGGAGGGAAACTGCGACGCAAACCATGTTGTCTCTACTCGCCCTGCCCTGTGTTCCATGCTCTCCTTTCCCTTTCAGTCCCATCCGCCACCCACCCTGCACACATCCTCAGGTTCTTGCAGAAGACTCACTACCACATAGCTGCTGGGGCCCTCCCAAACCTTGGTGTCCTCAGTAAGGAAGGCAGCCTTCTCTCCTCCCTTCAAATCCAACCCTCCCATTGTTCCGTTCATTGCACAGCAGCTATGCACTGCTGCCTACCCTTATCATTTCTCATTAGGTTGTCCTGATGACATTTGTGTCTTAACTGGCACCTTTAATAATTTTTTACCCAAACCAATGACTTCGGAATCAATTGCAAATGCTTTGATGGTGCAAGAGAGATTTTATTTTTGCAAATGGTTTATAGACCCTGGTGCCCTAAATAACGTGCCAAACCACAAAGGCCAGGTGTCAGGGAGGGACGAATGTGCTCTCATTATCTGCTATGTTGAAATGTGTTTGCTGGTCAAAGTACTGTGAGCACGGCCCCAAGGTTATTTCCTCCTTTCCTCCAGCACAGCTCAGTGTGGGCTTGCTTAATATCAGCTTCCACACACTTCAGATTTTCTTTTGATGGAAAATTTGGAAGATGCAAAACCATTTAAAAATTGTTCTCCCCCTGTGTAAAATAAAGCGACTGTGATGAAACTATTTCTGGTTTATTCTTTCTATCCCACTGAACTCAGCACCATTTTTTGCCCCACTGCACCCCAAGGACTCCCTGACTTGCAAAGGACCTATTCCCAAAGAGGACTGAATTGTAAATGAGAGGGCCTTGGAATCAAGGCTGTGCAGTAACTCACTGCCTGGTACTGTGCAAAAGCAAGTCTCTGAAATCAGTGTCTCCATTTGAAAAATGTAAATGATATTGCCCACCTCCCGGGTGTGGGGCCATTTCAGGATAATACGAGTCAATGTACAAAGCTCTTGGCATGTCGAAAATACTCAGTGGCAGTTTTCTTTCCTTTCTACCAAGCCTGTGGGTAATAATGCCCAATTCTTTTCTTAATTCCTCTTACAGAAAGATCCCAGGGGAGAATTAAGAACTATATTCATAAAGTATAGTAGTTTCACTTACTAAGGGTTTAAGAAGTGATGGGGATATTACATGCATTGTAACACTGGCTCCTGACAAAGGTAGGGGGAGGGGCGTATGTAAAGGAGGTAGGGGTGACTTTTTGGGTCAGCTCAATGCCTGGAGGAGGGGTGCTGCTGGAGATGGTAGGGGAGCAGCCTGGGCTCCCAGAAGCTTTCAGAACAGTCCCATTCAGTGAAGAGTGGTTCTGCCTGAATACCGGTGGTGTCCTTTTTGAGAAACACTTGCTTTGTCTTATTGAATTTAATCCTCAGGAGAAGCTCAAAGCACAGGGATTATCAACCCTACTGTACACAGGGGACAACTGACGCAGGGTTGGGACAAGCCAGCTGGTGAGAGCAGGAGCGAGACTCAAGATTCCAGACCAGAGCTCCTAAGCACCCTTTCCACAGGGCAGCTCCTGGTGACCCTGCTGCAGCGTCATTGTCATTGTGCTTTGGGTTGTATTGTTTCGTTTTCTTGTCTAATGCCAGGAATATTTGGGGTTCTTCTCTCAAAATTCTTAGGGGTCAAGTTTTCCCTAAAAGGTGATTGAAAACCTGAAGTCCCTCCTTTAAGACTCAGAGGGAGTACATGGTTATATTTCTTCTTCAGGGACTTACTTCTCCCATCCCTACCGTCAAAGCCAGGAATACGCACACACACACAACACACGCACACACACACAGAGAGAGAGAGAGAGAGAGAGAGAGAGAGAGAGAGAAAGAGAGAAACAGAGAAAGAGAGAGAGAGAAAGAGAGAAACAGAGAAAGAGAGAGAGAGAAAGAGAGAGAGAGACAGAGACAGAGATAGACACACACACACACACACACACAGAGAGAGAGAGAGAGAGAGAGAGAGAGAGAGAGA